>JAIZAY010000114.1:0-50000 GCA_029531755.1 Holothuria leucospilota | reverse complement strand
AAATAATATTTGAAGACAAACGTCAAACAATCCAATTTCGAAAAATGCCGCAAAAGGTCACATGACTTTTATGACTCAATTGGCAGCACAAACACTGCACTATATAAGGCTGCGTATCTAGATGTGGAACTAATGTAATGCTGAGGTAAAGTTATCTTTATAGCAACTTCATAAAAAGGCTTACATCACAATACACAATACCTGCGCAGTATACAGTTGCACAAAATGCGGACCATGTTGGGGCTTCGACGCACATCGTTGGCCAATATGCACGTGTGCATATGCATGCATGTTTTAGCTTCCCTACATAAACCCCAGTTCTATTTGTGCAAAAATAACACAGTCATCGCGCTGTACAGAACAGCTATGAACATGCATGGACAGTCCATAAAAGCGTGCTTATACTCTGTGTACTCCTCAGTGACAGTGTTATTGCGAATGCTTAGCAGTCGCCAGGCAACGATGCATCATTCACAATGTAGTCACTGGCCACACGTCCTGCTCTAGCATTGTACCGCACAGCTACCTCATACAGATGTGCTACTGACCATGCCGCCAAAGACGTCCTGTCTTAAGACGCGCTCACTTACGTTTTCGGATTTCAGATGGGCTGAGCCTGGCCTGTATTTGGGAATTCACATGGTCGTATTCCGGTATAAATGGACGTAGTTTAGTCCGGAAACATTAGCCTTTTACTTCAAGCTGTACCCAAAGTTTATTCACTGAGAAACTTACTTTGGCTGTGTCATGCCCACTTTAATGTAGCCTTCTATTACAGTATACATTATCATGTGTACACATATTTAAGAAAGAGTTTCATCAAACATACTGCATATGATTGTTTTCAGCTGTCAGATATGCCTCAAAAACCATGAGAAGTATTTTGCCCAGTGGTGAAGTAAGTATTCCTCATTTTAGAAGTCTTTTGGCAGAAATTAAATGCATTTAATGTGATTGTAAGTTCAACCTTGCTGAGGTATAAAGTAACCCACACTGACATTTTTTAATCGATTCAGATGTAACAAGAGGTTATTTCTAGAGACTTCACCAGCAAAAATATCTGTTTGAGAAGTTCGACAGAAAGGTTATTTTCGCAGCATGGAAAGACTTCTAGCTGAGATATGATCTAGTTATTATTCAGGGGCGGATTTAGGGGGGCCCAGGGGGCCCGGCCCCCCCTCCAAAAATTTTTGAAGTTTTTTTTTAACTTCATGAAACAAATGACTAGGCTCTATTTCAATTAAATAGGCCTTTGTGATGTGTCGGAGTGAAATTCAGATTTGTTCATTATTTAAATTTCTACCTCAGAAAATAAGTCTTACGTTGGTCATTCTGTTGCTGACCTCCAGCTGATAACATTTTGGCTTATATTGGTCACAGCAACTTTTTCCGGGTATTGCAAGGGGTTACCCGTGAGTGCTGTATTGGATTGCTAACTTCAGTCTATTACCAGCCCGGCCCACAGCATTGGGAATACTGCTTCTACTTTCAAAGGAATTTCAGAATTCTTTCATATTTAGAGGAATATTTTTAACAACCTCAGGCTTTTAACTATAACTTGCTGCAACATTAGCGTCTTCTTTAAGCTTTGTAATTTTAATGAAATGTACTTTGGATTTAGGGTAATATAAGGGAAGAAGACTTCAGTTCGGGAAACTGCCCTCCTAATATGTGGACAACAAAGGCTACTCTCCTCTTTCATCCAACCAAAATTTAAATTTCACTAAATTATGAGCATTTTCCAGCCATGTATTATGAGTTTCAAAAATATACTGAAGACATCACCATTTTGCATCTAAGCAATCTTAAATTAACAAAAATTTTCTCAAAGGGGAGGGGACACCCTTCCCCTTAGACCCCTCCCCAGAGAAGCATGTTTCACCCAACCAAAATTTAAATTTCACTAAATTATGAGCATTTTCCAGCCATGTATGATCGGTTTCAAAAATATACTGAAGACATCACCATTTTGCATCTAAGCAATCTTAAATTAACAAAAATTTTCTCAAAGGGGAGGGGACACGCCTCCCCTTAGACCCCTCCCCAGAGAAGCATGTTTCACCCAACCAAAATTTAAATTTCACTAAATTATGAGCATTTTCCAGCCATGTATGATCGGTTTCAAAAATATACTGAAGACATCACCATTTTGCATCTAAGCAATCTTAAATTAACAAAAATTCCCCTTCCCTTAGACCTCTCCCCCAGGACGGCAATCACTCATCACATACTTTACTCCATATCAAAATACCCTGGCACCACCCCGGATGCACCGCTTCCCTCTTATATCCCTCCCCCAGATCAGACTTTTATACAAACCATTATGACCTGCCCCCCTGCCCCCCCCCTTCTGCCAAATCCTGGATCCGCCACTGTTATTGATGGATCCACATGACCAAAAGAAAGCTGGGCTACATGTTACTAGTTTTGTGCTACTTTTTAAGCTACTAGCTGCATGCTTTAAACACATTGAGTATCAAATACTCATATTCATTTTATGCATCAGCTTCACAGCAATTTAACTTTCAACACAGTTTAGCGTAATTTGTGCATCAGAACGGTGGTACAGGATATCAAGATCATAACTTATTTCATTTAAACCAGCTAACTTCATTTGTTACATCATTAGTATTCTGTTTTGAAGTGCGTTGAGGTTTCATGTCCTAAAATGTTGTCAACCTAGCGTTAATATTTGAGTAAATGTGTGATGATTCAGATAATGAGGGTTTTGCCCAATCGATCTATTGACATTTGATGTCAAGTTTTCGATACTGGAATAAAAACTAGATGTACTTAAAGATAGGGATGGAGGATTTACAAGGGTGGGAGGGTGAAGCAAAGGGATCGTAATATATGAATGTTCTACAATCACTATTCCAAGGTATTATTGATCAAGACAGAGTGCAATATATTAAATAATTCATCAAAATTTGTGATACCATAGTTTCAGGATCAATGAAGGGTAAATAGTCTAGGACGTATAGATGGATTCGAAGTAACACCACCTATGCTACGAGAGAAGGGTTCTTACGAACTCTCTACCTAGTCAGAAATCCCTGCCGGCCCATCCTGTTTGTGGCTGAGGCTTTAGGTGATTAACCATACTAGAAGAAGGGTAACTGTAAGGGATGTCAGACGTAGCATCTGGATTGCCCATATTGAGTAGATGATTTTGATTGTTTCTGGTGGAGGTCAAAGTTCATTAGGGGTCACCAGAGGCAAAAGGTGAAAACCTTATAAACACGATATTTCAAGAAGGATAACTGTAAGGGATCTCACAGTTGACATGTGAATTGTTCGTGCTGAGGAGATACTTACTTTTGGTTTTTGTGGAGGTCAAAGGTCATTTGGGGTCACAAGAGGTCAAAAGATAAACCCTTGTAAACACAATATCTCAAGAAGGATAACTTTGAGGGATCTCATACTTAGCATGTGCATTGCTGATACTGAGTTGATCCCTATCATTTTTTGCAGGTCAAAAGTCATTTGGGGTCAAAAAGGATGATAACATGATATTTTAAGGGGGATAACTGTGAAGGATCTCATATTTGGCTGCCTATGCTGTAGTGGTCGATGGCTAGTTGAACAGGTGCAATTAAAATGGGCTGTGTAGCTTTTGTTTCCTTTATGTGGTCAATAGATCTATAGCTTCAAGGTTAACAAAAATTCCACCTATTTACAAACTGCATATAGATATGATATACATAAGATTGGGCAAAGGAAAATTACTATGTTAATACTAAGGTCAGTCAAATGAATGAGGCAGTGAGTTGATTTGAGCTGTAAAAACTATGTACTTTCTGTAGGGATATACACTCAAGAAATATGTGACAACAGAGGCCAGCCATCTTGAGGGGTATGAGAGAAATTCTCTTACAAGTACTTTTGAATTCGAAAATTCTTTCGTTTTGGATAATGTCCTCATTTGTCCTAATGGATGTTGTATTATTTTGGCCTCGCCCCTTGAAACACCTTGTGTTCCTTCAAACCATGTCCTCAGAATGGTACCTAATGTGACAGCGTGAAAACCAAAAGATGAGCTTTATCACATGTAATAATCAGCGCCATATCAAATTATGTAAATATGCCATATTATATATTTCGAGGAAAAAAACTTCTAGATTTTTTATCGTAGATCCTGGTTTTATGTGCAAAGGGTAAAACATCTCTTCCTTACAGTGTTGTCAAATTTCATTTTACATCAGCATATGGAAGGCATTAGCATCGCAGTTAGCAACACAGTTATCTTTTCACTTGGATAAACATAGAAGGGTTCTTCCAGATGTGTGGTTTCTAATTAAGTCTCTTTAGTTTTCTTTCATCTGCTCTTGTTCAATCCTTTACAGCAAGCATCAGCTGCCACTGTTTCAGTATCCAACACTGTGTACCTGTCAGAGTCAGAAGTCCCAGGTAAGGGGCCTAAAGTTTATTTGTTACTAGTCATAAGTTAAAGCAAAATATAATCTTGAAGTACTGTAGTGAGAAAGAAGAGCTTCTTGGTGTAGAAAATATGATAACTGGAAAACGATCAACTGTCTTGCATCCTTTTTAAACCGTTTTCCGAGCATGTAAGACTTATTTTAAGGGTACTAAACTATAGATAATCATTCAGGAACTCCAAATGAAAAGCGTTAAATTAATTTATAAATGTCCCCAAAGGATTAAAAATGTTTTGGCACATGTAGAGTATGTGAGATGTAGTTGGAAATTGGATGTGTGTTGTGAGAATATGATAGAAAGTACATGTTCTACTTCCAATATGCTGAACAGCAAACACCTCAAAAGAATAGCAATTTCCCCTTTCACATCAAAGTTTTCCTTTCGCTGTATCCTTTATTGACCCGGAAGATCATGAGATTACAAGTTTACAGTTTGTACCCGAGAACTGAATTTGTAAGGCAAAACATCAAATAGATGTCCAATCATGAAACACAACCATCATCCTTGTAGTACTTTGTACAAATATATTATTGTGGAATAATGTGTTCACTTCACACATCTTGCGTTTCCCTGATACCATCTTGAAAACATCGTTTTAAAGGGTTTGCCGTTATAAGGACCTAGTTCCTAAAATTTCTTGACTTATGGGTTTAATTATTTCTCCCTTTATCTTTGCAGATGAGTTCTCCAGACTAATTGCGAAAATGTCCCAAAATCTCACACGAATCAACTGTGTTTTATTAGCAACATATTTTAACTTTTCCCAAGCACAAATTGCCGTCATCAAAGTGGAAAGTCAAACTCCTGGGTTAGATTTGCTCGAAATAATGAAAGAACGTAACAACATTAACATGTATGATCTTACCAACTTGCAACAAGCCTTGGTAGAACTACAGCTAAACGGAATAAACGAGACACTTGTGATACCATACCAAAGTAAGATTGACCCACGGACTCATGAACGGCATAAAATTTCACCAAAATCGCCCTGAAGCACCAGCTGCATGTCAGCAAGGGACACCAGCTACAGAAGGCGTTGAGCTAGACTTATCGTAAATTTATGGTAATGTGTAGCCACAGAAAAGGATGCTCAAGATGAGTCGGGAAAGATCGATATTTGTTGATATCACTCTGGACAGGTGATATTACTGGTTCTTTTTACTAGCCAACTATTATCTACTTCCACCTGGAACATTATCCTGAGTGCCTTCCATATGGGACATTATACATAATAATGTAGCAATTTGATGGCCTTCTTGCTAGGGACAAGGCAAATTCAATAGATTTGCTATATTGCAGACAACAAGTACCGAAAATCATGCCATACCAGTTTAGAGGACATTGACATACCGTAGGTATACATGCTCCCAAGCGCAGTAAAAGGGTGCGGAGTCGCACATGTTCATGGTTGTCACAGAATCTTGTTAAAATGATGAACGAGCGTGATTTTTATCATAAGAAAGCACTAACCACAAAACTCCCCTTAGATTGGGAACATTACAAGGAACTAAGAAATAGGGTTAACATGGAGTTTAAATGGTCAAAAAAGAATTTTCTCTGTACAAAGATTGCGAAGAATAAAAATGGTGAAGACGTCTGGAATTGCTTAAAACTGTTAATCCCGTCAAATAAAAAAAATTACTCCCGGCCAATATATATTATGGTACAGAAACATTTGAGTCAAGTAATGATATAGCCAATGCTTTTAACGACTATTTTGGTAAGATTGTTTTAGATATTGTAAACCATAATAAAGAACATGTATGCATTCAGATTTTATGCTTCCAAGTGGTCCATCTCAAATGTTCTTCTTACCTCATGTCTCTGAGGAGTTTGTAATGAAAGAAGTATTGTCCATGTTACCTGGTATCAACAGGCCTTGATGTAATAGGATGCAAGGTTCTGAAAACTGCTTTACCTGTAATTCTTAGTAGTCTTACTTATATTATCAATCTATGACTCACAGAAGGGGTTTTTCCACAAGAGTGGAAACATGCCAAGGTTACTCCAATATTTAAAAAGGGTGATGTACATGATATTTGTAACTATAGACCCATCTCTGTCCTTCCAATAGTGTCAAAAGTAATTGAAAGAGCAGTTCATAAAGCTTTGTATGAGTATCTAACCAAAAATAAACTTTTGTGTGATAACCAGTCAGGCTTTAGACCTGCACATTCCTGTGAAACCGCCTTGATAAAAATGGTCGATACGTGGTTAGAAAATATTGACAAAGGGTTATATACTGGAATTATACTTACGGACCTTAGCATACAAGGCTTTTGATACAGTAAATCATGACATCCTACTTAATAAGCTCAAGGTGTACGGTTGTTCAAATCATGCGTTAACTTGGTTTACGTCATACTTGTCGGACAGGAAACAAAGTGTACAAATTAAGAATATGCTGTCTAATATGGCACGCCAAAAGGCTCACCACATATGATGATGTACTAAAAATACACGTACATTTACTAAAATTACACGTTCATGTACCAAAAATACACGATGATGTACTAACTTCATACAATCATGATGTAAATTTACACCATCACATACTAAATATATATGTTTATCATGTTAAATGTTACGATGTACATGTGAAACCACACGTTGTACATATAAAAACACACGCTGTACATGTAAAAACTTACGATCATCATGTTATTATTGACCTCCCCGCATGCCATACTGAGTAAGCCTTTCGGCGTTCACGAGGTCCGCCGAAAGGCTCACCGACATACGTTCATCATCTAAACTCATGCGATGTACTAAAAATACACGTTCATGTACTTACTGCTTACGATCATGTACTGAATGCATACGTTCATGTACTGAATGCATACGTTCATGTACTGAATGCATACGTTCATGTACTAAGTGCATTGTCAATTTATACGATGTACATGTGTAACTCACGTGTTTATGATCGGTCATCCAGTTGATTGAATCCAATGTGTTAGTGGAATCATCACCGGGGTAACTACTTTTTAGTTTTCTGCACTTATTGGGTAGGCCACGCTAGTATAGACCTTTAATAATGCGCGTGTATACATGGCATCATCAGTATTACGCAACAGTAACAAGCCTAACCTAGGCCTAGTAGACAGTGCGTATTCGTTAAATAAATTTAAGATGGCGGAATACTCTCCTAGATTAGAGACGGAAGAAGACAGATTAATAGAATATGTAGAGATGGGGTTTTCAAACAAGGAAATCGCAGAATTGCTAAAAAATAAGAAATTCGACAGTAAAACGCTGGAGGGCAGAACTTGGTGAAAGGAAAAAGGATCTAACTACTCTCATGAACGGTGAGCTCAAACAAATGCTTGATTACAATATAGGCCCAAGCTAGCCTATCACTGATTGCGTTGGAAATTTGCATAAATTAAAATTACTTTTCACAGAAATGTTCCCACATGCACACCTATCACGTAGCTGTGATATTGTGCATTTTACATGCTGACCGTACATGGACGTATGCATTCAGTACATAATCGTAAGCAGTAAGTACATGAACGTGTATTTTTAGCACATCGCATGAGTTTAGATGATGAACGTATGTCGGTGAGCCTTTCGGCGGACTTCGTGAACGCCGAAAGGCTCACTCAGTATGGCATGCGGGGAGGACAATAATAACATGATGATCGTAAGTTTTTACATGTACAACGTGTGTTTTTATATGTACAACGTGTGGTTTTACATATACATTAGAGGTGTACCGGATATCCGGTCCGGCCGGACTATCCGGCCGGATAATGAAAAATTATCCGGTTCCGGTTCCGGCCGGACTTTTTTAAAAATCCGGCCGGAACCGGACTTTTTGTGAATCATTAGTAAGATGCCCTGCAAGTACATTTAAGAGATGTTCAAGATAAAAAGAACTAATTTAAACCAGTGTTGTCACAAAGGGGGTTGGAGAGACGGGTACATGGGATTATCTTTCAAAAATGAGTCCCTCTCATGGAAGGGAGTACATTCCATTCACAAGTTGTACCAACTCAGGTTAAAACTAAAAACACAAACATCTCAGTAATTCCTAGTTGCTTGTAAATGAAACAAAATTTGTATAAAGATAATCATAAATCCCATTGGTTCCATATCTCATTAGTTCCCTTTTGGACCATTGAGATGGTGGACTATGCTGGGGGATCAATGAGCAAGGGCTATAGACATTATCCCCTACAACAGGACATGCCACACCAAGAAAATTTCTCATTCCACCAATTACATTTATTTAAGAAAGACCCCTCCCAATTTACATGCCTTGATAAAATAGTCTACTGTATGCACAACCAGATACCTGTGTTGTTAAGGAAAATGTTGATCTACCGAAAGAAGAAATGAAATTATAAACTGAATTATGTCATCTTTGACCAATCAATTCTGTAGTAGCTTCAAAACAAGCCTACAGTAGCTACTGAATACACCCTGTATGATAATATTTAAAACATATGTTAAGGGAAATTTCACTTCAGATATTTGTGTTTGAATGCTGGAAGATTGTACTGGTGTCAGGTGTATATTTGGATGAGGGGTCTAATCTAGTTTTCCAAAAATAAAAAAAAAAACAAAAACAAAAACCAAAAAAAAAAAAAAAGAACCCCCCCCCCCAAAACCCCAAAATCTCAGAGGCTAACTCTTTATTAAATTTATGCCAGGGGCCCATGAGGCCCTGCCCATAACAAGTTAGTAGGCTTTCGAAACTATTTTAATTTTTACTAGTTTCTGATTGAGATTATGCACTTGTCAATTGTAACCACAGCCCTCATATCTGGGCCATAGCAGGGCTGTTGCACCATTTTTGCCAGGGATGTGCAGTTTAATTTGTCCCCCCTATGGGGGGAATGTAATGGATATTTTAGCCAGGATGTGCATTGCAAAAAAATGGGGCGGGTAGTTACCCCAGGGTTTGCATTCATGAAAATACTGCATGTTCGGTTACTTGCTGCCCCACTATGCGGGGCCATTGTATTGAAGTTAGCGGGGGATGTGCATTGAAATGCTGCCCTGCCCTACCGGAACTTTATTCAAATGTAGCCAGGGAGGACAAACACTTGTTACATTGCTATAAATCACATCCCGGCCTAAGTCCCCGCTATACCCGGGTGTGGGGGACCGTGGTTACAACTGACAAGTGCATTATTATCTCAGTCACACATCTGAATTTAATACTGAATTGCATTTAACTAATTAAGAAATGATTTGAATTAATGCCAAGTTAAAAGAAAATGAAAACAAAACAAAAACAAAAGCTACACATAAGTGACTTGATTGAAGTCTCTTAAATCCATGGAGGTCAAAATCAACAGACTTTTATCACTCATGTTACCTGGATGGGATGGGAAAGGGAATACTGTAGACTTAATCCTTCATTGAAAAAGATGATCCCTTTCCAGTATTTGTAGTGGAGTTGTGTATTGATCATTAGAATTTACTCTTAATGCCTAATGGGTGATCTCTAAGCCTGCTGACACCTCTGCCATTATGTACCATTGGTACTTCTATTTTATTTGGACCCTGATTTCAGTTATAAGATTACTATTGAAAAAATCCGGTCCGGCCGGATTTAATCCGGCCGGATAGTTCTTACTGTCCGGTAAAATCCGGTCCGGCCGGATCTTAAAACTCCAGATCCGGTACATCCCTAATTTTTATAGCATGAAATATCCAAATTATTTTTAATGTGCTATTTTTCTGGAACCGGGTAGAGGACACGAAACCCGGGTAGTAATATGATGGGCGGGTATCCGGGTTTTCAGGTAACCCGTGCAAACACTAGTGAATATACATTTTTGGGCAAACAATGAATCTCTTATGCATATACTGAAAATTTTGAGCGGTAGGTGTTGGAACATGCGGGCAGTGGACCATACTTTTATTCCCTTGGCCTTACAAGGAAACCCATGGTTTAATCCCAAGTTTATCAAGAGCTTTCTTCAACCAACTCACTCTCCATCTCACCTTAACACTAGGCAATCCAGAACCTTCATACTTTGGCTTTAAGTTTTGTACATTCTCTAAGGCAGATTAGAATAATTATTTTAAATAGGCAGTGTACTATATAATTTCATGAACTTCAACTTGAATGTTTAAATAGTTTTTATCACAACTAATAGGTAGAGGTGTACCGGATATCCGGTCCGGCCGGACTATCCGGCCGGATAATGAAAAATTATCCGGTTCCGGTTCCGGCCGGACTTTTTTAAAAATCCGGCCGGAACCGGACTTTTTGTGAATCATTAGTAAGATGCCCTGCAAGTACATTTAAGAGATGTTCAAGATAAAAAGAACTAATTTAAACCAGTGTTGTCACAAAGGGGGTTGGAGAGACGGGTACATGGGATTATCTTTCAAAAATGAGTCCCTCTCATGGAAGGGAGTACATTCCATTCACAAGTTGTACCAACTCAGGTTAAAACTAAAAACACAAACATCTCAGTAATTCCTAGTTGCTTGTAAATGAAACAAAATTTGTATAAAGATAATCATAAATCCCATTGGTTCCATATCTCATTAGTTCCCTTTTGGACCATTGAGATGGTGGACTATGCTGGGGGATCAATGAGCAAGGGCTATAGACATTATCCCCTACAACAGGACATGCCACACCAAGAAAATTTCTCATTCCACCAATTACATTTATTTAAGAAAGACCCCTCCCAATTTACATGCCTTGATAAAATAGTCTACTGTATGCACAACCAGATACCTGTGTTGTTAAGGAAAATGTTGATCTACCGAAAGAAGAAATGAAATTATAAACTGAATTATGTCATCTTTGACCAATCAATTCTGTAGTAGCTTCAAAACAAGCCTACAGTAGCTACTGAATACACCCTGTATGATAATATTTAAAACATATGTTAAGGGAAATTTCACTTCAGATATTTGTGTTTGAATGCTGGAAGATTGTACTGGTGTCAGGTGTATATTTGGATGAGGGGTCTAATCTAGTTTTCCAAAAATAAAAAAAAAAACAAAAACAAAAACCAAAAAAAAAAAACAAAGAACCCCCCCCCCCCAAAACCCCAAAATCTCAGAGGCTAACTCTTTATTAAATTTATGCCAGGGGCCCATGAGGCCCTGCCCATAACAAGTTAGTAGGCTTTCGAAACTATTTTAATTTTTACTAGTTTCTGATTGAGATTATGCACTTGTCAATTGTAACCACAGCCCCCATATCTGGGCCATAGCAGGGCTGTTGCACCATTTTTGCCAGGGATGTGCAGTTTAATTTGTCCCCACTATGGGGGGAATGTAATGGATATTTTAGCCAGGATGTGCATTGCAAAAAAATGGGCCGGGTAGTTACCCCAGGGTTTGCATTCATGAAAATACTGCATGTTCGGTTACTTGCTGCCCCACTATGCGGGGCCATTGTATTGAAGTTAGCGGGGGATGTGCATTGAAATGCTGCCCTGCCCTACCGGAACTTTATTCAAATGTAGCCAGGGAGGACAAACACTTGTTACATTGCTATAAATCACATCCCGGCCTAAGTCCCCGCTATACCCGGGTGTGGGGGACCGTGGTTACAACTGACAAGTGCATTATTATCTCAGTCACACATCTGAATTTAATACTGAATTGCATTTAACTAATTAAGAAATGATTTGAATTAATGCCAAGTTAAAAGAAAATGAAAACAAAACAAAAACAAAAGCTACACATAAGTGACTTGATTGAAGTCTCTTAAATCCATGGAGGTCAAAATCAACAGACTTTTATCACTCATGTTACCTGGATGGGATGGGAAAGGGAATACTGTAGACTTAATCCTTCATTGAAAAAGATGATCCCTTTCCAGTATTTGTAGTGGAGTTGTGTATTGATCATTAGAATTTACTCTTAATGCCTAATGGGTGATCTCTAAGCCTGCTGACACCTCTGCCATTATGTACCATTGATACTTCTATTTTATTTGGACCCTGATTTCAGTTATAAGATTACTATTGAAAAAATCCGGTCCGGCCGGATAGTTCTTACTGTCCGGTAAAATCCGGTCCGGCCGGATCTTAAAACTCCAGATCCGGTACATCCCTAATATACATCGTAACATTTAACATGATGAACATATATATTTAGTATATGATGGTGTAAATTTACATCATGATCGTATGAAGTTAGTACATCATCGTGTATTTTTAGTACATCATCATATGTGGTGAGCCTTTTGGAGTGCCATAGTCTAAATGTAGTGATATTAAAATTGGTATTCCACAAGGCTCGATCTTCGGACCATTATTATTCACACTTTATATAAATGACCTTCCAAATGTACTTAGATATGGTCGAGTTGACATGTATGCAGATGACACAACATTATCCGTAAGTGGTGGTAATATCAATGATATTGAGCGTAAACTAACGGTTGATATGGCGGAAATTACGAAGTGGATTAATAAAAACAAACTGGCACTTAATGTTGCCAAAACCAAATGTATGTTATTGACAAGTAGTCAGAGATGAAGATTTCTAGACAGAGGAGGTGATTTACATATTGAAATTAATAATACGAGAATAGAATGTGTAGATAAAGTTAAATGTTTAGGTGTCACGGTAGACAAAGACTTACTTTTTCATGAGCATGTCTCTTCTGTGTCCAGCAATTGTTTGAAGAAAACTGGGTTGCTTAAAAAAATCCAGTAGCTTGTTAGATTCACACCATTTATCCTTGCTATATAATGCGTTTATACTTCCACGCCTAAATTTTTGAAGTACTGTGTGGCCTGATAAACACAAAGGGGACACAAGTTAATTATCATCATTTCAAAGACGATGCGCGAGGATTATTAGCGGTGCCGAATAGGACACTCCATCTTCCAGAATTTTAAAAGAACTACGTTGGATACCGATAGATGAACAATTTTCTTAATAGGAGTATTATGATGTACAAAATCTTAAATGATATTTCCTCACCTTATCTAAAACGTAACTTTACAAAACTTCAAAATGTACATCCTTATTGCACACGCCGGGCTTAACAAGACCTCGTATTGCCTCGATGTCGCACGTCACTTCAGGCGCGGATCCAGAAATTTCGAGGGGGGGGGGGGGCCAAGCCGGAAAATCTCATGTGCACCGAAGGTGCACCACGAGCGCGAAGCGCGAGTTCCTACGCGTGGGGTCCAGGGGCCCGCGTTAGGGCCCCTGGCGGGGTCCAGGGGCGGAGCCCCGGTGGGGGTGCAGGGGGCGAAGCCCCCGGAAACTCTCGCAATATTGCATTTTAAGAGCACAGAAATCGGCTCTAGTTCTTATGTCAGTGAGATTTTCTACCTTTTCATGTTGCATGGAATTTGATGAGTGTGGCTCAGTATAAGTTAATATAGGCCTATGTACCTGCAGAATTCCGGAGAATCTAAGTTATCTTAAAACTTACACGCCAACATTATGAGCCCGTGTAGGTAACTTGAAATTATTTTTGCCATAATGAGTGTTTTATTTTCGTTATACGGTATTCGGGTATGGACGTCAGATGGAACAATTGCGCGCGAAGCGCGCCGAAAATTTGAATTTACATTTAAAACCATTGCGAGGACTAATGGTGTCAATTCCCTATATATGTGTCTATCAATTAGAAGGTGGGGTTCGATACAAAGTTTTCAGTTCTCATAAGAAGAGGAGGGTGAAAAAATGAATATCAGTTGCTTTACATCCTTACAATGCTGGCTCCTCTGAAATCACGTTTATGCACACGAATAATTGGCTTATGGTAGAACCCCACCGATGAGTAATGCGAATACGTTCGGGACCATATTGATAGTAAAGGGAGCAATTCAAGGCTAGAAGTGAGCAGATCAAGCAAAAATCAAGAAATATTGAGAAGACATTGCAAAAATCGTGAAACATTTCAAATGATTTTTGGTAAAAAGTGATAAAAATAAATCCATCACTCAATAAAAACGTACCTCTCTCCGTAAGCGTAAACAATTGCGCTCGAAGCGCGCCGAAAATTTTCGGTATAGAGACTCCCGGGAGCTCTGCATTAATTGTACACAAAAAGGGGGACCAACAGGACTCTCACAACCTGACATCCATATGGGAGGAGAGATGATATATCACCTTCTTTATGGATTTCTGAAAGGTATACCCTTTAGAAATCTATGACCGATGGTGCCGGCGGGAGTTGGTGATTGGGGGAACCGCAGATAACTGCTAAATCATGCCTTTTTAGGCAGTGGGATTTTTTATACGCTATATACAAGAGTGGGAGAGCCTTTTCTTGTTATTACATGAGAGTGCAATCCCAGGAAGGGGTTTTCCCTCCCCTCTGAGAAATTTTTGTTAATTTTAGGGGGCCTTTATGCAAAATGGTGGTATCTTTGGCCATTCTAAAGTAATTGTATGTTTAAAAATGTCCACAATTTAGTGAATTCTAACTTTTGTACGGGTGAAAAAGGGGAGTAAGAGAAGATTAATATATTGTCTCCAAACCTCCTTAAGTCCCAGGAAAAATCATGGGCGTGTATCCATCTCCAAAAGTGTGTGTGTTTGGAGGGGGGGGTGACTTTTTCACATTTGTGAATCGCCGTCCTGGTGGAAGAAGCAGTGGTGGTAGCCAGAATTTGCGTCACGGGGAGGCAATAAGTTTTGTGATTGTCGGCATGAGGGAGGTGGTCTAAGGGAAATTTTTCTAGAACTGAATGCCCTCAGATTCGATTTGGTGCAACAAAAGTGTAGGATTTTTAGGTTTTTTTTTTTTAAAAATTTCGTTTTCCTAGGCACAATTGCAGTCTGTTCCATCATTTTTGAAAAAGTGAGGGGCCTTTTTGACAATGTCCCCCTTTCAAAAAAGTGAGGGGTACGCGTTCCCCATGATCCACGACCATGGGAAAATTGTACACGCAATTATACCTGCGTGGAGTCCACAGAAACATTCTTGGACTATATATAAATTTTTTCCTTACATTTTAAAAGGATATCCAAGGTTGACAGAGAACAGTATAGAGCCTCCCGGGAGCTGTGAATTAGTTACAGTGTACAAAAGAGGGACCAACGGGATTCTCACTACCCGACATCCATATGGGAGGAGATATGACATATCACCTTCTTTTTAAGGTATAGCAAGAGCGATGGTGGACGGGCAAAATTTGTTTCAGAAAAGATTTTCGTCGTTATTGAACGTCGCGGTAAAATGTTTGGAAAATAAGCAACGGCAATTACGTACTTTCAATCTTTCAAGTCATGTGCTATACTAGATTAGTCAAAGATCCCATAATGATGAGAGCCCTACAGAGGAGATGTACTTTTTAGAAAAATGTTTGCATTGGAATAATTTCTTGAGTCATAGCTTTGTCAATGGTATATGAAATCGGGTGTAAACCCTGTCTTATGCGCGCGAAGCGCGCTGAAATTTTGAATAAATATTAGTTCATGACAAAACCTGCATTCAGAACCTGCATTGGACACTGTCCTCCCACCAACCTATGCTATTCAGAAACGAATCTTCTGAGAGAGAATTCTTAAAAAGCACTTTTGCTCCTATGTTCCCCCGTGAGTAGTTACCGAAAGCTATTGATAATAAGGACAACTCAGATCTGACACAAGACTTGACGCTAGCGGAACGTGCCAAAATTTGGAATTTGCCGAGAATTTCCAAAACTTATGATAGTTTGAGAACAGTTTTGTAAAAGAAAATGTTTAGAACAAATGAACCAATCATCAAAAACACATCTCACCCTACACCCTCCACAGAAATCTGTAGCTTAAACGAATTTTGGGACCATTTTAAAAATTTTCAAGAAGGAATGGGGGAGGGGGTCACACGTCACCCATTGCCCACTGTGCCGACGCCACTGTCTAGACTTGCTTAAAAGCCTTTTGAGTTCATTTTTAAACTTTTCAGACAGTTACGAAATCGAATAGAGTATGCACTCCGCTACTTTGCCTGCAACAGCTGGTGCCACTGTGCACAACAGCACGTCACCTGAAAGCTTGTCTTCTGTATTCATTCTGCAAGGTCTGTATGGCGAAAACTTTGCCTCTCAATCCCTCTAGATTGCAAAAAATTTCACACTTTAACACAAAATTGTTACTAAATTTCAGTGCAGCTAGCCGGGCCCATACTGCATATGTCACGATGTTTACTTATTTAGATCTTTAGTCAGGGATCATTACTCAGCTATTCACCTGTTTTCGAACATTGTAGCTCTCCTTTCGTCGCCAACCACTTTGAAAGATATCTAAAGAGATAATCCAGCTATAGCTCCACCCAACCCCTACAGAAATATACACTTTGAATACGTTCTTAGACACTTTTATTCATTTTTTGCTCTTAATTTTTCTTTCTCCTTTTCTTTTTTTCCTTTTTCTTCCTTTTTTCTCCTTTTTTTCGTGGCGAGGGGGGGGGGGCCCGGGCCCCCCAGGCCCCCCCTGGATCCGCGCCTGCGTCACTTTATGCAAAATCCTTTACGGTAAGAGGAACTACATCATGGAACAGCATAAATGACAAAATAAGAGACAGTAAATCAGTTGAAACGTTCAAAAGACGACTAAGACAAGAAATTCTCTCTAAATACATTTTATCTAATTAACCCTTGTGTATGCTATATTACGTTTTATACCATTTTACCTGTTTCTATCAATTTTACATTTGTATGTTGTGCCATGTTCTTAGCTGTATTCTGATTTTTCAACTCTTATGTTTCTATTGTCAAAGTTTAACCATTTCTTTCCTTTATTTTTTTAAAAAAACTGTGCTTTTATTGTTTTCTAGTTAAGTCTCGTTTTATGTTTTACTTTTTGATATTTTATGCTATTAACTCTATGTTTTTGTTCTTATTTTAATTTTTTGTCTTATATTTATGTTTGTTGATGTTTTAACCCAGGGCCCCAGGGAAGAGCAACTTGATGTTGACTGGGCTACCCTGGTAAAATAAGAAAGAAGTAAAATAAATAAAGAAATAAATAAAGTACCATAAGTATAGTTTGAAAGTAGCACTTTTATAGTGAAAAATTGTACTAGTGTGTCCATACTGTGGGAACAGAGTGAGTACGATCCTAACCTGAAACACTGCGCTTGACTGAAGAAAAAGTCATTCATGAACATTTGATTTAATTTTCATTTCATCTATTTTTTTACACCATACATATAATATTTACAACAATCGGAAAATCAGGAATCAAGAATATGATGTAAAGGAAAATAGAGCAAGAAACACTCACGTGCTTTACGGAGAGCCCTACTCCCAACATCGTGGTTAAAGTATAAATAAATACAGTTAAATTACTACTAAAGTAGGCGGTGATTACAGTGAAATACAAGCACAACAGCATCCAACTGGCACACCCGCCTCAGACAAAGTCAAATCAGAAACTACCGTAAGATACCCCACCCCGTCCCTACAATATCTTCACACAACACAGCTGCAACCTGCCTCCAAGCAATAAAACATGAAAAACAGGGCTTAATACAGTTGAATCACAAACGTTTGATTGTTAGGATAAATCGCAAGGATTTAAACTAGGTATCATGTCAATTAATGCCCTAGGTAAGGAGTTCTAAAATTCAATTGCACGATGCCAATTTATTTAAGAGGAATGAGTGCGCGTTACTGTATGTATCAGGAGCTGAGGATCACTTTCATTTTAGTTATAAATAAAGGAAGTGGTTGTAAACAGGTAAAGTGGTTCTGAAAAGCTTGAAAAAACGTGTTGTAACAAAAAGTTGGTCAAAGGATAAGTGAATTAATAATGCAAATTCTAGATTTATTATGTCAGTAAGTTTAACTGAGTGTGTGTTTTGAGAGGGGAACCAGAGTTATCACTCTGAGCAGAATGACAAATACGTCAGACAACTCTTCTGTAAAAGAGCAAGATTATTTAAGTACGGTACTGTACTAGGCTACTTTTCTGATAACAGACCATACGGTACTGCATTTTGTATTGTGAAATGCAAACAAGGTAAAAAGAATTAAAATGAAGAACAATCTCGGGTAAAAAATGTTTGCTGAAGTCTGTCTATACTAATGACTCATTTTGCATCTTAAGATAGTAAATAATGAATATGTTCTTGTCACATCAGTAATAATCAAGAATAACTCCCTGAAATTACACTAATCGTAAGCAAATTTGTGACCCTTTTCCTTAATGTTGAAAGTATAATGATTGTAGTACTTACACATTTGTTTTCCTGCATCTAAGGAGAGCTCGTTCGCAGAAAGAAAATCATCGCCTGAGTTCACTGCAAAACTGTGTTTTTCCAGGCGACCAGTGTTATCATAACGTTCGTGCCATCAGCACATAAAAGCAATAATTAAGGCTTTTGCGAGATAATAAATAATAGAAAATAATATGAAGATGGACGAGGATTGAAGCCAATTCATAATCACTATTTTTTTCAATTGAAGGTATTGTTGTCGGTAAGACAAGTAACTATTGAACCATTTGAGTGAGAGCCCTCTCATACTGTACTGGGAGAGGTTGGTTTATAAAAGACTATGTTTAAAGTGTAATTTTTTGGTCCTTCTAAAAGATTGCAACTGATGTCTGTTTCGTTTCACCACCTTTATTTAATTTACCAGTGGTATTTTCAAGAGCAATTTGGTAGAGTAGTCTGAACGTCAACCTTACTGACTGAATCAGTTGCAGCCAGCTGATTACCCGGGTTTGCTAATCACAACCGATATTTGTAAATTCATTAGTGCTGATAACTGGAAAGAGAAGTAAAGAAGGGCGGTTAATCTCCATTAAGTTCTTTACATGGATAACATTAAGACAGGGCCGGCGCCACAGGGGGGGGGGCAGGGCAGGCATTTGCCCCCCCCCCCCCCCCATGGTTTTTTACCCAAAAAATAAAATCGTCTAAATAACCTTTTAAGACACATAATATTTGTAGGAGGTGGGGTGAGGTGTAACAGTATCATGGAATAAAGTATTGTGATACATTATCCGTCGCATATAGGACATTTTCGGTGTAAATCCTCGAAAATTTTGCGCGCTTCGCGCGCGTTGTCTTCTCTGTCTAACTCATTGTACATCCGCCCCATACTGCAATAGTCCTTCGTGCAAATATTTGGAATGTTCGAGTATACACGCATTCATCATTTGCTATGTAGCCTATCTTCATCCACCTCAGAGCTTACACCTAGGCCTCTTCTACATCCCAGAAGACCCATGATTGAATTTCTCTCTGAGTTGTTTTTTTTTTTTTTTTTTTTTTGTCGTTTAAGGGTTAATACCTAGTAGCGTAAACAATAGGGGGGCCAAAATACAGTATATCCCCTGGCGAGATTCTGTGAAAATTACTGTCTATTTGAAAACAAGCAAACATAGTATTCAACACTAAACTGACAGATTTGAGTGATTAAAAGTTAATTCAAATCCGTATTTGACCGACGTATTTATCAATATTTTGTAAATTCTCGGACTACGCGCGAATGTGGTATCTATTACCAATTCCATGGCTACCTTCACGACCGCAGCTCACGGAGAAGTAGGCCTACATCATATTTTAGTGTGTAAATCCAGTACGTATGGACCTACCAGCTCTAGTTGTACACTTGCCCTACACATGCAGTGACATGTCTGTAGTGCAGTATCGTATCCAACCAGGGGAGGAGGGGGGGGGGTAGGATTTTCACTTCCATGTACATTGTTCAATCACGTCACAACAATCACAAAATGGTTAAATTGGTACGCAGGGAAGGTTATAACAGAGGAAGAGTAACAGTTCCGTGAAAGTGGGAAAATATATATAAGGCGTGTAACATATCTAGATGTCTTCAGTGCAATTTGAAAGATCTGGGAAGGGCCATTTCTTGCGATCTGGGAGCTGTTTTGGCTTTGTTTTCAATTGTAAAAATAAAATAATTCACATTGTCCTTCAAATTTTTAATGTTGAGATGAATGGGTTCGGAATTGCACTCGTCACCACGCCCAAATGACCAAACAATCACATTTGTCACTATGCAAATTTCAAGGTTTTTGCCTATTCGTTAGCACTCCAAGAAGAGGACGAGCTATGCGACTGAGGATAGCATCAGGGCCGTAGCGAGCGGGGGGTGTGGGGGTGTCACACCCCCAATATTTGGTCGTCCGTCGGCAAATTTTCGGTCTGTCGGCAAAAAGAGGAGAGGGAAAGGAAAAGAAAAGGAAAAGAGGAGAGGAGGAAAAGAAGAGAGAAGAAGAGAAAAGAAAGGGAAAGGAAGGGAGGGAAAGGGAAGACGGAGAATGAAAAGAAAAAAGAGAAAGAGAGAACAGACCAGTCTATTTCGATTTTTGGCTCTTCATCTTATTGGCCCATTGAGGCCGTCGGCAAATTGATTATGCATGTAACGGCCTTATACGGCCGTATCAACGGCCGTCGGTGTAATTGGACGAGTGACTAAGTCCGTCGGGAACTCGGGAAAGAAAGGGAATTAACGGCTTCCGTATAGGTTCACTTTTTCGGGTCATGTGACATTCTTGAAAAACCACTTTCTGCACATTATTCCTCACTTTTATCATCACCATGGGGAGCAGCACCCGATTACCCATGGAGAGGGTATCCTTAGCCCGTCTTCTAAACCCTAACCTTGACTTCAAACACATTTTGCAAACCTCTGAGGATCCGGTTTACCCACAAACATCCTGGGAAAAAATAATGCGCGCCGCGCGTGTCTTCCCTTCACTGCAATCTCAGGCTTTTATCTTTTGAACACCGAAATGAAACAGATACAGAACCCATCTTTAGATCCTGGCGTTGAAAGCATATTTCGAACGCTTGTGTGTTAAGATTCTGAACACATTTTCTCCCTTTTTGAACGCCGGACGCCAATCCACTTATCGTATCTGAACGCCTGACGCGTCTAGTATTCAAATGCTGAACACATAGTGTTCCAATTCTGAACGACAGGTTCAGCTCCTGAACTATAGTGGCATGGCGAGAGGAATAGCCTAACACATTAGAATTAACCGGAAACTTTGTATTGGATAATGCATTATGAACCAAAATGTACCAATCCTGCATGAGACTTAATATTTTACCGAGAGATTATGCTAAAACCTCAGAGCTTCAGGGGCGAAGCCCCCACGGACCCCGACCAGGGGCCCTAAGGCCGGCCCAGTGTTTTAGCTAGCCCCTATTTGCGGGACAATGTCGCATTAACACATTCTGACAAACAAATTCTACCCCGGTGTAAATTTTGAGGTTCCTCATTAGGGCAAAAATCCACTCAAATATTGCACCATTTGCGATCTAGGCACCTTTCAAATTCCAAAAATTTCCAAAGGGGAGGGGGACACCCCACCCCTTAGACCCCTCCCCCAGGCCACAGATCAGTAAATGTCGCATTGAGAAAACGTCCTAGCTAAAGCACTGGCGGGCCTCTGGATCCCAACCGCTTAAAACTATAGCGGCCTGACGAGAGGAACAGCCTAATACATTAAAATTAGTGAGGAACTAGTTTGTATTTGATGATGCATTATGAACCAAAATATATCCATCCTGAGACTTTAATTTTTCACCCAGAGGTATACTTAAACCTCAGAGCTTCCGGGGGCTTCGCCCTCCGGAATCCACAGGGTCCCTAAGACGGGCCCAGTGTTTTAGCCAGCCCCTATTTGTGCGAAAATGTCGCATAAACGGAGACAAATGTCGCACAAAAAAATCTGACAAGCAAATTCTACCCGGGTATAAATTTTGAGGTTCCTCATTAGGGCAAAAATCCACTCAAATATTGCACCATTTGCGATCTAGGCACCTTTCAAATTCCAAAAATTTCCAAAAATTTCCAAAGGGGAGGGGGACACCCCTACCCTTAGACCCCTCCCCAGGCCAAGATCATTAAATGTCGCATTGAGAAAACGTCCTAGCTAAAGCACTGGCGGGCCTCTGGATCCCAACCGCTTAAACTATAGCGGCCCGACGAGAGGAATAGCCTAATACATTAAAATTGGTGGGGATAGTTTGTATTTGATGATGCATTATGAACCAAAATATATCCATCCTGAGACTTAATTTTTCACCCAGAGGTATACTTAAACCTCAGAGCTTCCGGGGGCTTCGCCCTCCGGAATCCACAGGGTCCCTAAGACGGGCCCAGTGTTTTAGCCAGCCCCTATTTGTGCGAAAATGTCGCATAAACGGAGACAAATGTCGCACAAAAAAATCTGACAAGCAAATTCTACCCGGGTATAAATTTTGAGGTTCCTCATTAGGGCAAAAATCCACTCAAATATTGCACCATTTGCGATCTAGGCACCTTTCAAATTCCAAAAATTTCCAAAGGGGAGGGGGACACCCCACCCCTTAGACCCCTCCCCCAGGCCACAGATCAGTAAATGTCGCATTGAGAAAACGTCCTAGCTAAAGCATTGGCGGGCCTCTGGATCCCAACCGCTTAAAACTATAGCGGCCTGACGAGAGGAACAGCCTAATACATTAAAATTAGTGGGGAACTAGTTTGTATTTGATGATGCATTATGAACCAAAATATATCCATCCTGAGACTTAATTTTTCACCCAGAGGTATACTTAAACCTCAGAGCTTCCGGGGGCTTCGCCCTCCGGAATCCACAGGGTCCCTAAGACGGGCCCAGTGTTTTAGCCAGCCCCTATTTGTGCGAAAATGTCGCATAAACGGAGACAAATGTCGCACAAAAAAATCTGACAAGCAAATTCTACCCGGGTATAAATTTTGAGGTTCCTCATTAGGGCAAAAATCCACTCAAATATTGCACCATTTGCGATCTAGGCACCTTTCAAATTCCAAAAATTTCCAAAGGGGAGGGGGACACCCCACCCCTTAGACCCCTCCCCCAGGCCACAGATCAGTAAATGTCGCATTGAGAAAACGTCCTAGCTAAAGCACTGGCGGGCCTCTGGATCCCAACCGCTTAAAACTATAGCGGCCTGACGAGAGGAACAGCCTAATACATTAAAATTAGTGAGGAACTAGTTTGTATTTGATGATGCATTATGAACCAAAATATATCCATCCTGAGACTTAATTTTTCACCCAGAGGTATACTTAAACCTCAGAGCTTCCGGGGGCTTCGCCCTCCGGAATCCACAGGGTCCCTAAGACGGGCCCAGTGTTTTAGCCAGCCCCTATTTGTGCGAAAATGTCGCATAAACGGAGACAAATGTCGCACAAAAAAATCTGACAAGCAAATTCTACCCGGGTATAAATTTTGAGGTTCCTCATTAGGGCAAAAATCCACTCAAATATTGCACCATTTGCGATCTAGGCACCTTTCAAATTCCAAAAATTTCCAAAGGGGAGGGGGACACCCCACCCCTTAGACCCCTCCCCCAGGCCACAGATCAGTAAATGTCGCATTGAGAAAACGTCCTAGCTAAAGCATTGGCGGGCCTCTGGATCCCAACCGCTTAAAACTATAGCGGCCTGACGAGAGGAACAGCCTAATACATTAAAATTAGTGGGGAACTAGTTTGTATTTGATGATGCATTATGAACCAAAATATATCCATCCTGAGACTTAATTTTTCACCCAGAGGTATACTTAAACCTCAGAGCTTCCAGGGGCTGCGCCCCTGGACCCACCAGGGGTCCTTAGGCGGGGTCCTGGTCCCTACCCGCTAAAGCTCGTATTCGCACTACGCATTACCAGATCCGTCGGCAAAACATAATCTCCACACCCCCTAAAGATAACACCTTCGCTACGCCCCTGGATAGCATTACCACCCTTTCCAGAAAAATATGTTCCCCGTAGATGTCTAGGCACACCAATTGGGCAGGGGTTACTATTTATGTATATGGAACCAAAGTATGAAAACGCCATGAAACTAGAGCGCGCGAACCCCGATCCCAATTTTTTGGTAGCAATAATGAAAGGTTACCACGAATGCAGTAAAAATTTGCTCTCAAAGCGCGCAGGAAAATAGCCTTTTGTTACCAGTGGAGTAGCTAGATATTTGTGTGTGTGTGTGTGGGGGGGGGGGGGCAAAAGTAAAAAAATTGTCCGACAGATTATTATCTTGAAGTGTACCTTGATGTACTGTCTAAGCGTAGCGCCACCATCGTCTGGCGTGTAGCGCCGGGAAAACATTAGATTAAAATATCTCCGAGATTGCCTTAAATGACACTTCCAGGCCTTGTCAGTAACCATTTCGATGTGTAATTCTGCTTAAAAACATAAGAAGTGTTGTAAGTGTTTCAAATGAATTGTTTTTATTTATTTGCGACAGAGACTAGAAATTTCCGACAGAGGCCTTCGGAGGCTTTGTGGGGGGGGGGGGCACAGCCCCCCCTAACTTCGCCACTTTTTGTTACAGTAGAGTGTTGGCAAAGTCGTCTCATACTCCTAGTTGTAGGCCAATAGGCTTATTCTACAAGATATTTTAATAGGAAATTTCTGAACAAAATACAAAGTTATTTTACTTTTGTATGGTACAGGGTGAGACTACGTCGTTTACATTTCGCCATTTTGGCCGGCGAAAAAAGGGGGACACGTGTCCCTCTGTGCCCCTTGGATCCTCGCCTGAAATACATTCATTATGTTACACCCTTTCCTTACCCAACGAAAAAACGCTGGCGCCCTCCCCCCCCCCCCCCCATGTATAGCTCTATGGAATGTGCACCCTTCAGTTTTCCACTTTTAGAAATACTAAATAAGAACGTTTTTATTTGTAGAATAATACAACAGTCTGCAGAAACTACACACTTATACGTATAACGAAAATCCTGATCAAGATGGACCTCCATTTATCCATTTGTCACGGTGCAGGCAAGTGATCATCGACTGATGTTTGCGTGCCAAGCTACCTGTCAGCCTGTCGTTTAGTTTGTAAAATGTCCTAAAGGAACCGATTGATTCGTGAATACAGTATTTTTTTCCATTGCTCGATATTTGCTTAAGAATGCATAAAATTCATTCCTTCATTTGGCTCCAGTAGCTCTTTTAAAACACTTTATGAAATCCTGTCAAGGGGTTAGAAATATTTTTATGTCGGTAACTTCTATTTGTAATATGATAAAAACCAAACTTGGGGAAGTATCCATGTAAATAGAATAAATTCTACATAAAACTGTTTGTTTGAAAGTTAAGAATAGACAGTTTCGAAGTTGGTCTCCTATGTCGAACCTTTACGCACTTTTATTGAGGAAGGAATCGTAGTAAATAAACCTATAAATTATGCTCAAGTTTTTCTTTTTTTTTAGTTTTACATTGTCGACCTCAATTCGTATTCCCAACAGACACCCAGCACATCCTTAAAAACGCAGGTTTTATGGCAACGTTCGAAGTAGTTTAGTGTTCGACAACTGGCACTTCCTCGTGAGTAGTGCTATAAGCCGCTGTGACTAATCTGGAAAGCGTCCTACTTTTTACAGAGTCGTGCCTGTCGATCGTCTGTCCACTTTTTTTCCATTTTCCCATAATAATTGTATCTGCTGAAAGGTTTCTTATTGATCGATGAAGTAAACGAGACTCAATCGATCCATGCTTCACTTTCTGTTTTCAGAAACAATGCATTTCGGCAAACATGTCCTTAAGTTTGATTCTAGGTGGTACATTTAATTTCCCAACATACTGGGGAGCACAATGGATATTCTACGAACAAGCCTTTCTCCACAGATCAGGAGCAGAGCTCCAGTGTGAGGGGCTTTTCGGGCTCCGGTCCCCATTTTCGCCACAACTTAATTTTTTTTACATAGTAAAGAATGTTCTCTCAATTGGAGATTTTTTGCCTAATTAATCATTTCATAGTTTTAATTGCAGAAAATGAAATATATTATATTGTCATTTCTATTTTAATGTTGGAAATTGGGCTAAAATTGCATTTGTGATATGTCAAAGTGATCAAACAATCACAATCGTCACTATGAAAATTTCAAGGTTTTGCCTATTCGTCAGTACACCAAAACGGGAATGAGCTATCCCACTGAGGATGAAATTCTCGACCTTTACTGTAAAATGTGTTGCCTATACATGTCTTGGTATGCCACTTGGTCAGGGGTTACTATTTATGTATATGAAACCAAGTCGAAAAAAACAATGAAACTAAAGCGCGCGAACCACGCCCAAAATTTTTTGTGGTAGTGATAATAAAATGTTGCCAAGAATACATTGAAAGGTGATCGCGAAGAAAACCGGAAAATAGCCTCTCTGTGACAGTAAAGTGTCGGCAAAGCCGTCTCATACAACCAGTTGTAGTCTAGACCTATGGGCTTAAATTTCCAGTCTTAATTAGGAAATTCTTGAACAATTACAAGGTGCTATTTTACTTTTGTATGGTACAGCGTGATACGCATAGCCGGATTAACCAAGTAATCGAGGTAACCTATAGGTTACGGGCCCCCCGATATTTTGACTTTTAGGGGCCCCCTGGAAAATTTCCATAAACGATCCACCTTCTCAGCTTAGCTTTTAAACGTGCTTCTGACTTATCATCATCTTTCTCCCTACCAAAATATAGACTCTTCATCACTAGTGTTGATTTTCTAATGTATAACGTTACCTGGTAGGAAATTTCGTCAAGTTTAAATTACTGATAGTATGTACCAACGAAGCTGACATGGGGCATGTCATGTGAGTTATAGCGCATGGTCATAGGGTAACTGAAACGTGGTTATAGATGCATGTTCTAGAGGTTCGTTTGTACTAATTCATATTCGTTGTATTATTGACATGATTTTTATGAACAGAATATAATCGCGTTATTTTTTTAGGCCTCATTGATAAAATACTCAAAAGACAATCAAGATGCATTTCTGACAACGAAAGAGCTAGTTTTAGCCCAAAGTATGCTAAGCACATCGCACTAACCTACGTGGCCCTTCGGTTATATCAGTACTTCTCAGGTAGGGCACAGAAACCTTAGGGTCAACCGAGGAGGAATGGGGATGATTGTGTGAGGAGTTCTGGATTCCAATCACTGAATTCAAATTGAAATGCACATGATCTTTGGTTCGATTGCTAGTCACGTGACACTTTAAAATAATAAACAGTGGGCCATAAACAGATGAAATGCATGGGAGGACACATAATTTCCGTCTTTGCCATTTTGAACAGTATGTGAGTCTAGTTAAACTCATGGCAGCACGCAGTGGAGCAGTGTCAGTGCCCCCTCCCTAGAAATGTTCAAAACTATTTTTTATCACAGCGATTCATGTTGGTATTAGTATCCGAGATTCTGAAATAAAGAATATAGATGAAGGCTAATTTGTAAGTCACGGAAAGTCCCATTTTTGACAAGAGACGCAGCTTGGGGAGGGCAACCGCTCCGTCCTTTATGGTATTTTTCTATTACCTATGTCTCTACAAATTTCTCAAAATTCCATTTTTCGGAGCGCTTTGCGCGCTTTTATTCAGTGAGCACTATAGTTCTCCCAGTCATACTTTCTGTAGGATTTAGCTCTGAGACTGAATCGTGAATGTTTTTGTGTATTGTCAATAGCTAATTTTTTTTTGTATTGACATGACTACAGGTAATGGTTCTACGCGTGAAGGTTAGATTCTCGTTATCGATTTCTTGGAAAGGATTCATCATGGTTTGGCTACCAACAGAATATCCAGCTTGCTCAAGAGCACTTCTGTATGAGGTAATGGATGAAACGATTATTGTACTACCTGCAAATTGGCCCTCTTGATGCAATTAAAGTGAATTGAGACTTTCAAAACCAAATTAATGGATTTCTACGCCAATGATATGTGAACATATTACCTTCGATTTCATGTTTCACTCATAGCAAAAATGAAAACGAAAAGCAGAAGTTATATGCCAAGTTCTACTTCTCCCTTCACAATTACTTGACGGAATAAAATGTGCCTGAGTTGCGTCTCTTCTGGCAGGATAGAACTTTCTAAATACTGAAAGGTAGAATAGTCTTATACAAATCGACAGGTGTGGAAAGTGACATTTCAGGCAACTTGCCGGCATCGGGACTCTTGCCAAAACATTCTGCGTAAGGGGACGTCAATGATGGTGACGCTACACTTAAATAGTGTCACTTAGTGCAACGTAATAAAAATCTTAGTGAGACTCCAAGGGCCCCCCTTACTTGACTAGGCCCGGGCCCCCCTTAAGGTAAATCCGGCTATGGTGATACGCTTACATTTCACCATTTTTGGCCGTGGGGAAAAGGAGACACGTGCCCCTCTGTGCCTCCCCCACCTGCGCCTGCAAGTTTTCTGACCGTTGTGTGTGTGTGTGTGTGTTTTTTTTTTTTTTTTTGCAAAATCTGACACGCAGTGTGCATGCATGGGGCGCGCGGGGCGCCAAATATTAAAGGAATTCCTTTAAGAGGCTATGATTATGTAGAGGAAAACACTTGTCGAGCGGCTGGCCCGTATCCGGGATAACTCGCATTGTGTCATAACCAACCGTCCTCCTGACAAAGTGGTTCATCCCTCCATGGTCTTTCACACAACACTGTTTACAATAATTAAACGAACAACTATGGATTGATCAGTTCTGGCCGAGCATTGCAGCATATTGCTATCGGCTAAGCCTTAGGCACAGGTTACTAAAGTGTGTAGCTAAGCAGACTCCTCGGCGCGAGGAGCGCGCCGAAAATTATGCAGTAAAGAATACCGAGGCAGACGCACCGAGAGCCGATCCGGGCGCATGTAAAAAAAATTTAAACACCGGCCCTTTCGGGTTTTCGGAAGGATGAGGAGGGCTTTGGATGACGAAGGAAAGCATAAGGTAGGTCAGTATGCCCATATGGCATGAATAGGCTTACCGGCATTCAGTGACGTACTTGGAGAGACATGTCAAATTGGGCAAAAACTCTAAGTCATGAACCGTGTGAGCACATAGACATTAACTGGCATCAAGCGCATAGCTACGATTTGTAGAAGATGTTAGTTCAGGCTGGAATCACCGAACGGTGCCAAACAAAGACTATGGAACTCGAGCTGTACTCGAAGGTTGGGGTCATTAAGAATGCCATATTGGTCCCCTTTTAAAGGTCCCCTGATAAAGCAGAGGACAAAGCCGTGTAAGCTTTGGCTATTTACTATATTGTGGGCATCAGAATAAAGCTCACTTTCCTTTTGAAAGGCATTCACAGCACCCAAAGCATGCCAAAAATTTTACTGATGCGTGGAAGAGTTGTGCTCATTAAGGGCAGAATAGAGCTGACCCTCTTCGAGAGTATCACAGGTTTTAATTTATCTACCCCATCAGCCAGTCGAAATGGCTAGACCCCCAGACTCGTTTATCATACCTACCACCAACAGATACAGGAGAAGAATAGAGAGAAAAAATTAAATTAAATTACCGGTCTTGACAGAAAACCGTATAGCTACTGTTTTCTAAATTATTTGAAAATGAGAGGGTGGGATTGTTATATCCTGTATGAAACCAAACAATTCATGAAAAGCGCTCTGAACATTTGGGATTGTATTGAGAGATCCCTATGAGGAGCAAACACCACCATGGACCCGGGACACTTGTACTCCTCCATCCTTTCGGCGCATCTACTTTACACAGAAATCGTATAATTTAGCTATAAAACAAACAAACAAACAAACAAAAAAACTAAACTACGAAAGAATTACAGTATAGCTCTACAACGTGAGAACCTGGCCGAAAAGTTTGAATCATATTGAAAAATCTGACCTAAAGAGCAAACACAGGTGAACTATACAGGTGGCTATATATGCAGGGAAAGTGGTCCCCAACGGGGGTACCATGTCTCGGTCCCCGACCACGAGACTTCGAAAGGATCTTTCCTTTTGGAAGTTTAAAAATGGGGGGCAAATTTGCATGTGGTTTTGAATTTTGGACTTTAATATGATGAGTTTCGGAGCAAGTTTTGGGAAGTTTCTTGTTCAAATAACTCACTACGGGCAAACATTTCAGTACCCCTTAAACCGACTTTCGGCAAGGGTAGTTTATGTATTTCCAGAAAAGTAAAATAAGGTGGATAGGCTGGGTCATTTTTTAAGACTAGAAAGTGGGTTCTATCTTGGTGAAGATTTCGATAAGGACCTACCATCATTTCGCGGCCGACTGTTTACATTTCGGTGCCTGGTCCTTTTGCTTATTGAAGAAGTTTGTTTTTGCTAATTACTGTGAAAGCTTATTGTCCATCGGAGATATGTCTATTGAACATTTTGTTTATCTCATTTATTCTTTTAACTTGAGGACAGTTCATGCAAACTATTCTTAGGGTAAGAACCCCATAGACTTTTCTGCGAGCATAGCATTTGACAGGCGGGTGCAAAAAGGGATGAACAGAGGTTGTTTAAGGGAAAAAGGAGTTTTGCAAAGGGTGCTCGTCCGAACGGGAATATTTTTCCCAGGACGAATGTGGCGACTTTCGAAAATTTCCATTGAAATCATGAAAAATGAAAAATGATGCGCAGGTTAGGATTAAAGTTAGGGTTAAGGTAAAACAATGAAATTGCTCCCATTCGTCCTGGGAAAAAAATCACGCCACCTGAACCTAAGTAACCTTCCTGGTTATGCGCATGACCGAAAAGTTTGTATTGTGGTGTCGTTACGTGGTATAAAAGATGGAATTTCGGACCTGTTTTATGTAATGGAAGTTTTTTGCCGTTTAGCTTGTTTGATCGTTCTTACGTCGACAAGTCGAAGTGATGCCATCAAAACAGCGGGTTTGGAGATCCGTTTCAAGATTTTTGGCATTTCGGTCGCGTTTTCTCGGCCGTCTTAAAAAGTACGGACCTGAAATTTGGTGCGGACGTGAAACGTGTAACGCAAATTTTACCTGTTAAGATGTGTGCTGATCGACGGTTATTTGGAATCCTTAGAGCTAATTTTGGCCCTAATTCTCTTCTTCTAATAGATATTTTAATATTTGTGCTCGAAACTTTGCGCAGTCGTCCACAGGTTCTTCATGCACCAAGCTTGTTCGGGAATAATCAATATCAAGAAAAAAAGATGTTTTAGGGGACAATTTTGAATCTAAAATTGACCGTTCCGGGTTGGAATGAATTACTCCTAACAGGAACAACAAAAAAAAAAAAAAATCCACTGATCTCAATTGCTTTTAAAACTGTTAGTAATCTAGTCTCGTTTCATTTGATCAAAGTATGTTGGAGAAACTTTTAAATAAAATTACCTTCTTTTAATCCGAAGCAATGGATCTGCCGAGCGCAAAAATTTATTTGACGTTTTGATTCAAGGTTGGAGAAGTCTTTGAGGTTGGTTGTATTTTTACCCGTGTTCAACCAAAGCACTTTAGTGTATGAGCACAGCAGGAACAAACGACTGCCGTTTTGCCAACATCACGTTTATTTGGCGTTTAAAACTCTACAAAATCGTCACTCTCCTGCTACGAATTGGCCAAACCAACAGCTTAGTGGCCAAACTAAAAACACTGAACCCACAGGGCTCATATAGCTATGAATTATATGCTCGTGTTATTCAGCTGTCATGTTTAGCTCGTGATTGCGTAATAAGCTACCCGGCAGGCCGTGCCAAATAATTGCGTGAAAGGGCAAAAGGACGGGGGGGGGGGGGCTTCGCTGAAGTGAAAAGGTGATTCGCTGGGAAAGGGGATTCACCCGGACCCTGAATCCTCTGGTTACACACATGATTGATTTTGTAGGTGTATGGTCAGTACAAGATTTGGCCAAAAAACACCTAATATCTGTGACGTTATCAGTGGGACACGTAGGACAGTTCACACTCGGAGCTGATCCAAAGGGGGTTATCCCTTTTCCTTCGAAAAATTTTGTTTTTGCAAGGTGGCTTAGATGCAAAAAAGTGCCATCTTGAACAATGTTTTGAACTAATTATATGTGTAGAAATCTTCTTTATTTAGTGATTTTGTCTTATTGTTTGACTGGGTGTAAGGAAAGGGGGCATCATCTAAGAGGACGGGCGACAAAAATAATTTCCCTTGGAGAAATTTGTGTGTATGTATAAGGTGGCTTAGACGCAAAATCGTGTTACCTTTGGCAAAGCTTTGAAACTGAACTGATGTTTTTAGAAATTGACATTATTTGTTGACTCTGTGGCTGGGGCATGGCACCCTCCCAAGGCTGATACCCTCGGGATGGATCGCCCAGTACATACCCTTAGTGCTCCACTGGACGTGAAACATGTGCATTCCGGTTCTCGGCTCTGGGCTCAGGTTTATATTCTTAAGCAGGCTGTGCGGCATATTCCTTGTTCAGCCATACATTATTTGGGAAACCTTAAAGAGGGGCTGAACAAACAGAGTCCGTTCCGCGGGGTAGGCTCAGGTTGACGTTTCTGAAATCTACATAACATACAATCACCTACAATGAATCGACCATTACAACCGAGAGTTGCCACTAGCCTGGTGGTTACTGCCTGGTTAGGAAATGTTTACCAAAACTCAATTGAGTCTTCATCAAAAATTTTACTCTACCAGAAGATGCACTTGCAAAAGACCGATCTTCTTATCAAACTTGAAGAGAACAAGAGTAAAAAAAATTATACCTATGTAGGGTCGGACCCAAGAATTTTTCAAACACCCTACATTGAAGGAAACCGCACTCTATTATACAAAATGTCCCACTACAGATCCTCCTCTTCTGTGTGTATGTCGATAGTATGGGACTAAGGTTGGCATCCCAAGCCCTAAAATGCAGGAAATCAAACAAATTTGTAACTACCTTTCTTCGTCTAAAATGGGTGCGTCAGGCGTGACGTGCGGCACCAGCATTACTTGACGGGAGGTGAGGAAACTCTTCAAAGGTGACCAGCAATATGAAGCCCCGAAGTATGGCGAGGGGCAAGCAGGGTAAGGAAGGGTGCGGGGACACGAGGAGTCGGGGATAGGTTGAAGAAACCTTGTATACACTACCACTCCATGGCCATGTCATAGCACATTTTGCACAAGACACAAGCTTTACGTACCGAGTTAGTGCTGGTTAAGTGTTTTGCTTGAAAATGTGACTACAATTACAACGCAACGTTTTAAACTTTCCTTCAATAAATATCGATATTTCTTCTATAAAATCCCAGAATTTTCATATTTAAAATCCCAGACTTTTCATATTTTCTCCAATGAAAATCCCAAATTGTCTATTTTTTTTATTAAAACCTTACATTTTGGGGCGACTCGCGTGCCAAAAACTTTGCGTTGGCATCCTTCCGGCGAACCGTCGCCTTTACCCGGGCTTCAGGTTGCTGGCACCGGGGAAATTCTGGCACTCTCCTACGAAACGAAGAATATCCCAACAGACTACGAACTGGATAAAATATTAATTTATTGTAATGATAATAGACAATAAAAATATAATAATTTTTGACGAAATCCCCCTTTTTTGCTCGACGGAGATGGAGGGGGACTCAGGTTTCTGAGACTCCCTTAGAAGAACTGTAGAACAGAAGTTGCATCAAGTGCAAAAAACTGTTGACAAATTTTCCGGACACCTTCATCAGTTGTGGATGCTTTTCACTGTGTATCACTGAGTATCAAGGAATAATACAATCGAAAGGAAGGAGGGTACCCTATCATCTGCTTGTGGTTAGCGCTACCTTGGACTATGAAATGCTAGTTTCCAGCCTCCATGATGAGAATCGATAAATGGCGGACACTTCTAATGCGAAAACTAAGTTAAAAATTGAGTGAAACAATTCAGTATTTCACACATTTTCGCACACTTGGTAGCTTAGTGTAAGATATTAAAAGCCTTGCGAATCCACCGTGTAAGATATTGGTAAGGGCCAATCGCTCCTGCGAAGGCTTGGGGGTAAGCTCGGTACGGTAATCCAAGTAAAGTACATAACAGGATTTCTGGTTTCTCGTTAATTTATTCTGGTGATGATTCTTTCGATAATTAAATATATACAGGTGATTTTCGATGATGAATTATAAATAATCGTGCTTTGAATCATACAGAAATTAAAAGGCCGGCCATACAAAAAGAATGATTTAAGGAGCTACATGCTCCTAAATTAAAAGTGACTACATGCTTCTTCTGAGAGGTCTGCTGCACGAGTGAGAGCTTGCGGGCTGGGAGCCCTTCTCGTGCTTCCAAGCCACGAGGGTTTTAGGAAGATCCAGGAACTAAAATGAAGTCTCCTGATTGGCTGAAAGTACCATGCCATCAACAAGGACCAATCACAGGGGAGGGGGAAACCAGACAGACTAGGTGTTGTGTGCTTTGTCTCAAAATTATGTAAATGAGGTATTGCACCATAATCTGCAATCTTACTGATAAACGACAAAATGGCGTCCCTCTCAATTAGTACTACGACTACTGTAATACATGACATTAGTAATAATTACTATTTCATCTGGATACTTGGGAGTAGTTTAGGGTAATGCGTAGGAAATATCAGTAACTACCAGAATGCACAACAAAATATCACTGACAGCGGTGTAACCAGACCTTTTTATTTAGGCGTATGAGGAGTAAAAGAGGCAGAAAGGAGTTCGAATGGGGAGGGCATGTATAGACCCTATGCGTTGACGTCACGTGACGTCATATTGAAGGCAAAACATGGGAATTTTTGCCAAAGATATCACTATTTTACATCTTTGCCACCTTATATGATCAAAATTTTCTTGAAGGGGAGGGGATTACCCCTTCCCCAGGATGCTAACCCCAGAAGCCAACTATCCTAGGTACACCACTGCAATTATCAAATTCAAGACTCTGACCTCAGATGAAACAATGAAGTGTTACCATTCTTCTTTTTATGTGAGTTTGTTTCCCCTTAGAACATATTTCAGCAATATTTTAGCAAACAAGTTAAGCAAAATTGTAGAAAGTACTAAACATGGAAATAGGCTACCGTATTTTCCAGTAAAATCCAGCGTAACATCATTAAAGAATCTTAAAAATATTAGACCAATTATGTGGGTCAAATTCCTATTTAAATGCCACCATTTTATGTGTAGCCATCATCACAATTCAAAAATTCCTTAAAAAAGCGGAGGGGACACCCCTCCCCTTATACCCTCAGGCCACAAATCTGCAGATGTACCATATGCGAGTAAAAAGTGTGGTGGGACGAAAGTGTGTTTCCGCTCCCTCCACTCTTAAAGGAGGAAAAACCCCTTATTTGTTACCTCTAATTTACAGTAACTTTTCTTGAAATTTCTTAGACCTCTCTCCCAGGACGGCAGTCTGAAAAAAACGTTCAGTTTTCCCATGCTATCATTTTTTCAAAATATGAAAGTCAGATATTTACCTACTATCAAGTCCTTCAAACGTAACTTAACTAATTACTATTTAAATACTTATTAACTTTTGACATTAATGAACTTCTTGAATGCTGTTATGTTTTCTTGTTCTTTGTATTTTCTTTTTTTCTTTGTACCCAGGGAGTGTTACTACTAGTCAAACCTACAACCGTTTCTTAGAGCACTTCCTTTCACATTGTTATTGAAGATTTAAATCTGTATAGTAATAACCTGTAATATCATTGACACATTGTGAAGAAACAAAAATAAATGAAATGAAATGAAATGCTGAGAACAGCTTCCTACGCCTATGAAATGTACACATCAGTAATGGATCACCTCTCCTAAATCAAACACCTGTCAGTCCTTAATTGAATTGTATCACGTTCAGGGCCGCCGAGGGGGGGGGGGGCAGGGGGAACAAATGTTGGCAATTGGGGGGGGGGGGCGGGAAAATTGTCAATTAAATATATTATATCATATCGAATTATTTCCTCGTAAACACCAAACTTACTTTGGTGAGAGGGGGCCCTCATTGAAATTCTGTACCGGGGTCCGGGTCGGCAGCTCTCATCACGTTTATATATGTTTATAAGTAACATCCAGTTAAATTATGCCCATTCAAAAGTGATTTTAGTTTTTTTGTCTTATTTACTTTATGGAGGCATAAATTTCTACAATGATATATGTTCAGATGCAACATACAAGGCCTGGGAAGTGTCATTTCCTGCAAAGTGGGAGGCATTTTGGGGTAAAAATGTTCTTGGTACGCTACGCGCCAACGATTCGCTTAGACAGTGTAGCATATCCATTCAATCTCTACCCCCTCCCCACCCCAGTCTTGAACGTCTTCCTAGTCTATGATATTAATCGCAAAATGCCTGGAAATTGCATCTAACAGTGTTTACTTTTAGAATTTTTCTGGGGATGTCCCTCAGATCTCCATCAGTATCGGTAGGAAGGGGTAAATGACACTTTTACCTCGAATGTTGTTTTTTCCCTTACTGTTCATTGACAAAATACTACAAAAGTGACAATTGTAGATAATTGTATTATAATAGATAATTGACACAATGTAAAACGAAGCAAGACATTGAAATGTTTCAAAAAATTATATTTTTCGGTGGGTGAATTTAGGCTATCCCATTATTACTAGCAGTGTAGGACAGCCTCTGAGTGGCATAAGTCCCACGATGGAAACCCAGGCTAAAACCATTCCTTCTTCTCACCTACAAGACAAGCCCCATAAAGCATGTAAGGGACTGTTCATTGTTACCACTGTAACACAAAATGTTGAAAGGGTGTTTTTGCAATCTGTTTAGTGCGCAATCAAGGCTATTAAATAATAAGAAGATAGTCAAATGCTTCATTGTTGTGCCGACAATGTCGTAAAAATCCCAGAGCTACCGTGGGCTTCGCCTTCTGGTCTTCAACCGGGGAGTTCCCCCCTGGACTCCATCAGGGCCCTATGACAGGCCCTAAATACCATGCCCTTAGGGATATGTTTCGCACACCCGTGGAACCTTGGGCATCAATCTACCCCACTTCCAAACACGTTGCGCCGCCCGAGTTGACCCCGATCAAGGCTTTGCTCCTTCGTTAATCGCGGGTTTAGTCACAAACCTCTGTTGTGCTACCCTGGGCCGGACTCACACCCCAGAACAATGTATGTGTAGCCTTCATTACGTTCGCGTTCATTAGTCTTAGTCTTCGAGACATTCATGGTAATACTGTACCGTGTTATTAATATGGGGGGGGGGGGGCATGGTAGCACGGTACCATAGACATGGTAATGTTATGTTATAGACATGGGGGCATTTGCCCAACTCCATTCGGTGAAAGGGGGCGACGGGTTGAAAAATGTTGGGAACCACTGAAATAGAATATGGCTTGAGCCACAGGGAATGAACAGGCTCATGCCTGCATGTTAAGTCTATGCAGTATGGCATGCATAGTACAGCACGGCATTGCCACATTCCATTCGTGAAGTCTACAGACCCTATATTGTGCATGTGCTTTGGGCTCCCAGTGTGTTTTCAGTGAATTGCCAAAAGGGATAGTTTTTCTTTTTGAATCTTCTGGGATTCTATACAATACTCTTCCCAGGACAACCTACCAACACATCTGATAGCACAACACAAAGTTGGCATTTTGAGGTAGAGTACGTAGCCACTATTTTCAATGTACAATATAAGTACTGTACGTACATGTACTGCACCGCGTAGGCGTGTGCAGCGAATATCACTTATTTTGCCAACCGGTGCTATCACGTGGCTTGTCGTGACGTAATCGTGCAGATTCCAGTACTTTCTTGAAGAGTCCACTGTCAATGGACATGGTACAGTAAAGCAGTAAAACTTCAGCATGTCTTTGGAGTCTGAGTTGAAGTTTGAGAATATGTCATTTGCACAATGAGTACACTGAGTATGCCTACAGGACCATAAGTATGAATACCATGGCATGAGTACGGGTACAGGTACGGGTACGGGTACGGGTACGAGTACCAGGTCATGAGTAAAGGTACGGGTATTACAGAAACTCGTGCTCTAGTACGGGTACGAGTACTTCAACACTGGTGTTTAGATATCAAGGATGATAGTCATCAAAGCTTCCCTTCTTGTGTTTACAAGGTTTCCACAGTTTTATTTTGTTTACTTCAAATGACCTTTGACCGCCGTCAAAAACAACGCCGGTCTAGGCTCAGTTTGAAGCATTTTTATTGTTACAAGACGACCGGTCATGTCAGGAACACCAGATTGAATCCATCGACGAGCGAATGGAAAGCTCCAGAGAATTCAACTTCAACGCAGCCTTTCTAGAATTTTCTCGAAGGAACTGTTTACGTAACGCGACACTTCTAAGAAATATTGGCATTGTTTGTTTACTACCGTGCATGCAAGGAACGTTCTCGTAATTGCTCGACTGTGTGCTCTGGAAGTTTTTATTAAGGAACGTTCTCGTAATTGCTCGACTGTGTACACTAGAAGTTTCTGTTAAATTCTGGAGAGTTCTCGATTAAAAGCCTAGCGTATAAAAGGCAGTTCAACAATTGTTGTGGGAGAGAGATATCATAATACTGACCAGACGCTGTTTGTTGAGAAGTTATTCTCTGATCGAATCACCTGAAGCCAGCCACTGACACTGCACACTTGTGATAAATTGCCTTACGCCGTTTCTACCCTGTGTGTGGAGATCGTTAACGTTATCATCCATCATCGCCTAGCCTTGTCATTATTCGCTCGTGGAACCAGTTCCTACGCTACAGCACGCTGCAGGTCTACTACTGTACCAGGCATCGTCGACGTGCATGCACTACCAGCCCTTGGACCAGACCAGAATAACATTAAGTAAAGGATTGTGAGTAAATCTAATTAATTATTGTAAATTTAAGTAAGATAAGGAGATTGTAAATAATCATTAAGGTGTTGAATTTTAATCTCGTTCTTCTGTGATCTTTCGCTGTTATTGGTTTGACTTGCGACCACAAGCCGTAACATTATGCTAAGTAGGCCTAGGCCTACAAGATCCCTTAAGGTAACCCTTAGTCTGGGAAACAGTCGATTCATCAATTTTCAGGAAATTGTTTCATTACCCACTTGGAAAACAATAAGTTATTCTACATTTTGCACAAAATTGTTGATACCAAGGAAGGTAATAAGTCGTCATTTTATCAATTGTCAGAAAATTGTTGAAATTACTACATCTTATAAGTTTTAACTCAATCATTTTGCAGAAAACTGTTGAATTGTTCAGTTAAAAAGAAGTTAGCAATTTAACATTTTGCAATAAACTGTTTTAATCACGAGATCTTAGAAACCGTCAGTTGATCATTTTTCAGAAAAATGTTTAATATGGAAAGCAGTCGATAATTCAACATTTTGCAGAAATTGTTGAAATTATCAAGAGATCGTGGAAACAGCCATTCATCATTTTTAAGAAAGTTTTTGAAATCACAAGATCTTTGGAAGAAGGCAACTCATCATTTTTCTGTTTTTTGTGAAGATATTATCTTGTGATCTGAACATTTTTCTGGAAATGTCAACTTATATGGGAAAAGATCGTGTGATCTTGATGGCATTTTTAAGCTCCCGTACCTACGTATTGTAACCGACCTGGGTTACCATAGATGTAAGGCCACAGCTTTTATCGAATTTTGTCTTTTTATCTTTGCCGTATTCTTAATTACCATTTTCTGTACAAGCCTGAGATGTGGCCCTTATTCCCACATGATTTCATATTTATTTAGACACAATTGTAAATGTATGGCCGGCTACGCAGTCACTTTTCCGCGAAAATTTGGTTTCCGCACGATCACGTTCAATCGTCGGCTGTAACACTGGATAGTTGTCATGACGCAGTTACGTTCTCATGACGAGAGGAGGAACTATCCAATGGGAGGACCGGATTTCGAAGGGGGAAATTCCCGTAACGTCCCATCGCCGACGACTGAACGTGATCGTGCGGAAACCAAATCTTCGCGGAGAAATGTTTTTTTTTTTTGAAGACATTTTTAGTCCAAGGGAATCACCGTACTACTCAAGTGACTGGAATGCACGATTGCAACATTCTTGTGTATTGAAAAGAGGTAAAATGGAGAATAAGGCATAAAAATCAGGCGCAGATCCAGACATTTCGAAAAGGGGGGGGGGGGCTGAAAGACCCCTTGAATATTCTCCTATCTTAACATTGTGCTAATTTTCTCATATTTGTCATTGTTGATGTGGCGAAAAAAGGGGAGGGGGCTGAGACCGGGAAAGCCCCCCTACTTCGATCCGCGCCTGAAAATCGTGATTCAGTTAGGCGAAGTTGGTACCGAAAGGCCGTGAGGTGCGCTACCTTTCCATTATATATATATATATATATATATATATATATATATATATATATAGGCCCTATATATATATATATATATAGGCCCTATATATATATATATATAGGCCCTATATATATAGGCCCTATATATATATATATATATATATAGGCCCTATATATATATAGGGCCTATATATATATATATGTATGTATATATATATATATATATATATATATTATATATATATATAGTATATATATATATATATATATATATATATATATATTATATATATATATATATATATATATATATATATATATATATAAATACCCTATATTATAGGGTATTTACTATATAACGCTAGCGCTGCCTGTGCTACCTGTAGACTGTAGTACTACTAGTTTTATATAGCTTATAGTACTGCAAGTGCTGCATCGACCCTTTGCAACAAGGGCCCACTAGGTAGATCGCTACTTCTAGCCAAATAATTGTACGTGCTTTGTACGACTGTAGCCTATAGCCGGAAGGTATTAAAACCTGTCGATAACAATTTTGCTAAGCCCCAACAAGACAACAAATGCGCTCAGTCCCATTATATAGTGGCTGTACCTTGAGTCGGTCAGTACATACAAAACTTATAGCACACAGACTGCAGACAAGTTTTAGGTGACCTACCGATGGTATCACCATGCTACTTCCAATTAATAAGCATCATCCCCATGTTCAAAAATGCATAACATCAGAACAAGATTCTTAAACAAGCTTTATTTAGTTGTTAGAAGATCAGTGCTCTACCTGACCCTTCCTCCTACCTCATCCACCCTCCACTCCTCCTTAGCTCAATGAAATGTTGACGAACACCACCCTGCAAGTTGCACACACAGACCGAAGGAATCTAGGCGATAATTAACGTACTCATCATTCTAACCAGACCACACTGTATTTGCAAGCAAATGCATAGTTTTAGTTTCAAAGAAATGCAATTTTTACTCAAGATGAAGTGCATTTTGGGAAACCTGTAATATCATCGCGGGACATTAATTTGACTTAGCATTGAATTTCTTTATGATATTTGCACCGCTGTAGGCAATATTTAGCAACTTTGTTATGCCATACATATGTGTAGATTTATGCTATTTCTACATGGAAAGATATTCAAACATCCCAACAGTATCAAATTTCAAGGAGAAACAGGACATTCAATTATAAAGAAAAACAAAAGAAATCTGAGGCAAAGTAGGAAATCTGTGTGCCCAGTTTACATAACATTCTGTGACCTTGATGAGAACTGGAGGTATTTTTTGACAAATATAATTAGTCTTTAATATTAGATATCTCAAGTTAGGTAAAGAGTACTGCTACTGGGTTTGGGGGGCATAAACTGGATTTTTTCTCTTTCATATGGAATCCTTGTAAAAAGCCACTGGAAAATGCCTTTAAGTAAACATTAACCAACCAATAAAATTTAGGTATGCAGCATATTGTACTTGACTTTTGTACCATTGCATGAGTTAATAAGGATAACTGGCATGAATTGATCTACACATTTACATCATTACATCAAAGCTATGCTGTTTAAGCGTTAACTTTGTTATAGTTCTTAGCAAGAGTCACACCCTTCTGTCTGTTCCGCCATTTTGTTAAATCCACGTTACTCTTTTCTAAGTTCCTATAGAATCTTTTCACAGAAATTGAGTCATCGGCCTTGTTCATACCTTTAATCTAGAAGCTCCGACCTTTTGAGTTGACTGGGTCATCGTCGCTGTTCCTTCGATTTCATGTGAAAATTATATCAAAAAGGACGATTCTTCCTGAAGAAATACATTTTTGTTTATTAAAACGTAAGTACAAACTTCTGCGTAAGTTATTTTCTCACAAATAAGCAAGTTCTAGTTGTTATTGTGTAAACTAAACAAGTCCATAGCAAACGTGCATGGTCACTTTTAGAGGCAATAACTGTCCGCTGACGCTCATTATCCCTGTATAGCCAGACACGGTACGTACTGAAGGAGGGAGGGTGAGACAGCTCTCGGGGGGGGGGGTAAAATTTTAGCTGAAGATGTACTGTGATGTAATAATTTTTAATTCTCTTATTAGGAAGCCGCCCTCTGCCCAATTGGCTACTGGGCCAAGGCTCATATACTCCTTTGATCAAAATTCGAGTGGTAATTACCTTATAATGGCCACGGGCTGTTTTAGGCTGTTTGCAAACTGTTGATTGTCAAGTGAGATTGGATGCAAAGAAATGCCAACATGAACATCAAACTATCAGTAGCTGGTTGAGCTCTGAAAGGAGTTTGATGGGGGTGATCAGTGACCGTAGGCCCTCAGCCCTCACAGATGTTGCCCGGCACTACCAAATGATAATTTCACATTCAGTTTCCTAACACAAAGGTAATCACGCCATAAAATGTCCTGAAATCAGGGACATGAATAACTAAACGTAAAGGGTGTAGATGAAAGGTCATTCACTGCTCCTTACACCAATATATGCAAGGCAATGGGAATAGTTTTCTCGGGAAAATTTATCCAGTGGTGGATGGTGGATACTGGAAATAGGGAGCACTCCCTGCTGCAAAGGGTTAAACATTTTTCTAGTCAGAAACCTCTAAAAACAACACCCGTGAATCAGTGTACAAACTTTGAGGAAAAGGGCGTACCAAGTAAATTATCACCTGAATAAAGCTTTGTTATCCATGATCAAGCTGTTAAAAATTATAAACTCGTCTTACAATCACAAATATTAGCAACGAATTACCAGCAGTGATTGGAAAAATATTGAGATACATATAGGCATATAGGGTGAGGACGACAAAATTGTAAGGAAGACAATAAACCCCCTTCAGACGTGGTGCAAGGATTTTGCCTATCGGGGGCAACCTCACCAACGACAGTGGCGTAGGAACCGGGGGGCAGGGGGGCCATGGCCCCCCAATGAGTTTTGACGGGGGCCAAATATCATTTTGCCCCCCCCCCCCCAAATCGCGATAGTTTACAGTTTCGTTTTTCCCGTTTTTGCTCTCATGAGAACAATTTCTCTTATAAGAACCCAAAATTTTCAGCGCGCTATAGAGCGACCCTAGTTTCTTCAATAGTTCCATTCTGCATAGCTAGATAGCGCAAGTCCTTTCCACCTTTCCAAGGAACATGTAGAGAAAGTAGATTATGTAGAGGTCGTAAATTCATCTCATATCTCAAAGCCTAGTTACTATTCTCTTGTGTGTGTCATGCGGTACGTTCAATTGGTGAGAGACTCACGGAGCAATGTTTGGCCACCGGTATTTCATCGGGAAGTCGGGATGGTTTAGATACAATGTATATTATCTCCAATATTATCTACAACCTGTCACAGTGGCGTAGGAACCGGGGGGCCAGAGGGGCCATGGCCCCCAATGTGTTTTGACGGGGGGCCAAATGTCATTTTGGCCCCCTCCAAAATAGCGATAGTTTACAGTTTCGTTTTACCCGTTTGTTTTGCTCTCATAAGAACAATTTCTCTTATAAGAACCCAAAATTTTCGGTGTGCTACGCGCGCTATAGAGAGACCCTAGTTTCTTCAATATTTTCATTTTACATAGCTAGATAGCGCAAGTCCCTTCTACCTTTCCAAGTAACATGTAGAGAAGTAGTTTATGTAGAGGTCGTAAAATTCATCGCATATCTCAAAGCTTAGTTACTATTCTCTTGTGTGTGTCATGCGGTACGTTCAGTTGGTGAGGGACTCACGGAGCAATGTTTGGCTACCGGTATTTCATGGGGTAGTCGGGATGGTTTCGATACAGTGTATATTATCTCCCATATGGTCTACAACCTGTCAACCCCTAGAGATTTTCTTTATTCTTTTTATTCTTAATGATTACATATGTTTTTGTGAAAATCTACCAAAAACTTCGAGCGCTTTGCAATTTTTTCACTTTAGATTCCGGGAAAAACATTTAAAGAACGCGGAACTATGCTTTCCTAGTTTACACAAATTTTATGCAACATATATATGACCCGAATGACATGGTCTTAGTACACAGGTTTTCTTCAAATTCCACCTCACCAATACCCGACGGCAATGGGCTGTCGGAGCTTCGGGTCGCTGCCCTCCCCTCTTTCGAGCAAATCCTGGCGCCACCTCTACTCAACTTGATAATAGACTCTGGCTGTGGAAAATCTCCAGTCCAATTAATCCACTGAAATCCATGGGGATAACTCCACTCTGAATAATTTTTAATAAATTCGGATAGATTGTGACAAACTTAATGTGTTTTAGAATAATTTCAAATCAACCTTCACAAATTTTCTACAAAAATTGCACATCTTGATGGCTGCTATTAAGGCCGACAAGTGCCATTTCCGGCGATCTGGGCTGTATTAAAATCTCAAATTTTCTTGCTACGCTCCGCGCCAACCTATGGTGGCGCTCCGCTCAGATTGTAAACGAGAGCCAACGCCAACAAAATTCCCCAGTCCTCCAGAGCCACCAAAAAATATCTTAGCTACACCATTGCTAATGTGTTGTTGTTGTTTCCTTTTTCTTTAAATATACTACTGTGAGCAAATATTAAGTTGGAGTGTGGAAAGGGTTGGGGTTCAAGGTCGAGAAATCGCATCTTGTCTGCCCCCCCCCCCCCATTCTCAAACATCTTCCTACGCCTCTGAACGAAACAGCAACTCAAATCCCTAGCCCGGGTTACGGGAAGAACGGTCAAAATGTGGGTTAAATCCGCCTGCTTTGACTAAAATGAGGGCACTGTCGTTATAAGCCCACCATGGTTCCCCCGCAAAATTCCCCCGGCTGTGGGAGGTTTGACCTTTGAAGGGACCATGTCCCAGTCCACCAGCTGGGGCCATCCTTTCCCCATCCCCGTGAATGCCGGTCCCGCCTTTTTAGGAATATTAGTATTGTTATTTTTAGAAGTGTGCACTCTACTCAATATTGAGATTGAGATACTGAGAAAGTAACATTGAATCTGTTTATCTCAATACTTTTTTTGAAAAACTTCATCAGACAGTTGAGGTGCTGCTGGTTTTTTTTTAAGAGGGTACAAATTTATTGGTTTCTTAACTTATTCCTGGCGCTTTTAATTGTGCCTTGTTGACAAGTAAGCCGTATGAGAACTTGTTTTGCATTTGCATTTCATTTTTAGAAAAATCTTCATCTAGTCACCGGATTTGAAAGCTTTACAGTTTCGGACAAAGTAGACCAGAATGGCTAGTAAAGTAGCACCTCCGTAAGTATTATATCAAGTGCTTCTATTTTATAGCCACTTAAAATCTAGACCGATCCCGTAAATACTGCATATTACTTTTACTTTGATGATAGTACTCGTGAATATCTAATTCGACTAGCGCACAGTCTGAAATATAACTTTCGCAGTTCTGGACACGTTCCGGATGGGGGAGTCTGTGCAGCCAGTGCTGAGAACATTTTGCAAATTTCTTTGAGTTGATAGTAAAAGTAGTGGCCCAGGGCGTTTTTCTCCGTCTGCTTAGACATTCCCACATAGCCTATGAATACCATCGGTCATCATTTCTCTCTTAATTCCTTTGATTGAAAATCAATCGAAAAGGATTAGATTACTAATAAATTCCAAATTTGGACAGAAACAGGTCCGTAACCACGGGGGGGGGGGGGGGTATGGGGGCCAGGCACCCCTGCTCCATGGCTTTCCTCCTGCTCTGCGGGCATAGCCAGACCCCTGTGCAGGAACTTATGCTTAGTACCCATTGGTCCCCCCCCCCCCGTTGTCTCCAAGTCTAGTTATGGACTCGACAGAAAATTTTGAAACGAATACGATTTTTCTCAATCTACTAGATTGAATATTTCAATCAAAATTAACGATTTGTACCTAATGTAAATCTTTTGAATTTAGAGTTATTTTATCATTAGGCTATACACCGTCCAAATTCTTGCCATGAATTAGCTACTTCTGTAGGCAGTGGCCCTCCAGTATTTCAAAAGTTATGAGAGGGGTTGGGGTGCTCCTGTAAACATTTTTACAGCAAAGTCACCAGCTGTGAATAGTGACTATAGGGTTATCCGGGGTTGCCTAAATATTTTGGGGGTGATGCGGCAACCTCTCAATCAATTTCTCGATACTTGGTTCTGGTATACATAGGTGTAGTTCTCTATATACACCTAGTGCAAAGCGTGCCTTTAGATAGTGGACACCCGGACTGACCCTTTTTCACCTGTGCATGGGTGCCAACCTGGGGCCTGCCTAGGGGAGGGGTGATGTGTACGGCCTAGTTTAGGTGCACAAATAGTGCTATCTTATGCAAAGCTTTGAACTGACACTGTAATATGTTTAAAAATTGTGAACATTTAGGGGTATTTCCTAGTTTTGGCATAGCGTAAAACAAGAGGCGCTGTCTAAGAGGAGGACATGACACTCCTACTCTTTGAGATATTATTGTCTGTGTTAGGTGGCTTAGATGCAAAATATGAGGGTATCTTCGTTAAGACTTGGTAAAGTCTTGAAATAATTATGCGGTTGGAAATCCTCATTATTGTGATTTTCCTTCTTTCGGTCTGGTGTAATTGAAGGGCATTTTGCCCAAGGGTAGGAGTGACACCTCCGATCTTCGAGGGGTTTTTCTTTCTTTTTTTTTTTTTTTTTTTTTGTTCTGGGGTTTCTTAGATCCAAAACGGTACTTTCTTTGGTACAGCTTTAAACTGATTACAAGTTTATAAATTCTACTGATTAAATTATTTTTTTCGGCTATGGCATGGCACCCCTGCATGGCTGGTACCCGGTGTTGGCTCCCACTCTTAATGCGCCACTGGGGAATTAAGCCACAATCGGTTGGCGCGAATCCGTAAGGTAGGCCTTGCACTGATGTTGGTCAAAATGCCTCCAAGATGAGGAGAAATGGTACATTCTACCTTGTTGGTTCCATTTTATGATTAAACATTCTCTTTGTTTAGATTTTAAGCCTATGCTTTAGAGATAAATTTTAATTTTAAGGGGGAAGGGTAGATTTGATTACAATTAAAAGTTATTTACAAGCTCGAGTTAAGCATATAATGAAAGGCAATCATGTACTGGCTATTTTGTAAAAGCAGGTTGTGACACGGCATGAGAAATAAAACTTAAGATCTCAAGCCTACGTATATACAGGTGTATTCAAGCTGGCGTTGTGAATCGTGTAATAAAATTCTACCCCATTTCTCAGGAAAAGTAACACCAGAACGCTTCCATAGCTGGGGTTCGGGACCTGGAATATTTGGCGAAAGAAGAACCCTAGTATGCCACGTCCCAGGTTCTAAGGGCCCTAAAATCATAATAAGGACAGAAAAATTTTCAGCATTTTAGTGTACTTTTCTTAAGGCAGGCAAACTTTCATTCACGGTTTGGAAGAGGGCCTCCGCTTGATCCTTGCGCCCCGCAGACTAAACCCCGCAACAGGCATTAATGCAACTTTTTCAAATATATATAGTACATGTAAGGTCTGTTTCCGGATTTATCCCATTCCAATTTCAGTGGTCACCATTTCTGGTCAACTCCGAGTCCACTGACGCCTTTCGTGGCGATTCCAAGCCATTTCCCATTCCAGCCTGTTTCAATCCACTTCCGAGCCAATTCGGAGTCCGACACTATGACAAAGTCGCATATCATGCAATCATTTTTATACTATTTCTCAACTACATTTTATAATCAAAAAGGTCAGGTTTTGGGAGTAATTTTCATTATCTGGCCCACCCGGCTGCATTTTGTTTGACCATTTGCGACCATTTATGTCAATGAACCTCCGGGTGCACCGCAATGACGATATGTAATCTTACATGGGCAGCGATCCCAGGGGGACAGGGGGGACATGTCCCCCAATATTTGAGAAATCGCCCATTGACTTCGATTTTTCACACAGTAATTGTTTTGAAAATGAGGTCATGTCCCCCAATACTGAGAACAAATCGACGCCGTTGTAATCTTATTGGGCTGTATTATCCAAAACAGCTGTTTTACGCCGTAATGTTAGATTAAGATCCTCTGATGAAAAACCCATTAGATTATTTGAATATCTTTTTCCGTTCTGGGGATGTATCTCTTCAAAGTTTGACCTATCTGAGATTTCTCATTAGCTATGCAAATTTAAATTATGAGTGAAGTGTTGTACAGTGTCAGGCTGTATTCCTTTTGTCAATCCTTTATAAATTGTCTGTTAATTACCAGTTAGTTTATAGTTTGTACATAGTGTGGACCGAGTTTTCAAGAAGTAATTAAATAACTGCTTATAAAATAGACCTTTCGGGATAACTAACAATACAACCATCTTGAAATGTAGGCTACTCAAACAAATGGAGAACAGTGACACAATTAGTCTCATGGGTCCCTCTTTTCACGTCACAAAGTTGCACATCAAGACATGCTTATTCATGATTTAGGTGTGAAACAGTAACTGAACTGTTACGGCACGGTCAAGATGTGATGGATTTTGATGGAAACTGCCACTTCTTTATTTTTTTTTAATCATTGCATCAAATAATCAGGTGTGATCACAGTACATTTCCACGGAGTCCGACCTTTAAATCACCCCTACTTTTAAAAAGTTTCTGGGGTTGGCTCTGAATGCAGATGCAGTCCATTCCGGTTTTTTTTTTTTTTTTTTTTTTTATTCCGGCCGGCTAATGATGCCGGATTCAGATATTACAGCCATGGTAATGGCCGAATTTCATGCAAGAAGCCAGAAGGGAAAAAGACTGTCACTGGTCAGTATCGAGAGATTAATACCAGGGTAACAACTGCGTCAAAAAGTGTTATTTAGAGGCTCTGTTCTGCGTTTAAAAATAGCGCCATCTTTTCTGTTTTGCTGTCATCTGCATCACTGATCTACATACATCAGTGGTCTGCATACAACGCAGGTGTCAAATTTACACTATGAGCGGTAAAATTGAACTTCCGGATTCTGAATCTTCGATCGCGATTTGTAAGCATATGTGTACACCATACATTTCCAGTATAGTACGACTTGCAAGTTGTTGGCTACATTGTCGTGGCTGATCAGCATGCAGACTGATGTCAGAATGATAGATACAAACAAAGCATGCAGGTTCACCCGAGAACGAATGAAGCATAGCCTAAAATCACCCATCAGTTTGAAACACGTTAGTAAAAAAAATACGTTCGTATTTGAGTCTGTTGAGTTGGGATTTAGCATAGTAAGCGCTATAGCCCTTTGTGGTTTTTAAACCGTTAAATGAAGACAAGGTGTAGGCCTAATAAATGATTTTTGTGTCTGATTCTGCATTAGAGCTGACCAATACTACGTTAGCTCCGCAGACTGTAATTTGTAAAGTGTAACACTAACTAAACAGTACAGTATGGTAGGCCTACAGTAGCCTATGCTAAACTAGTCTAGGCTTAGGCCCTAGGCTAGCCTAGGGTACCTAGGCCTAGTTCTCACGTACACTTTGTTCCCAAAGCTTCCTAAATACTAGGTCAGCAGACTGCGGACTAGCCCTAGGCCTAAGTATGCCAACAATTGACTTGATTGAGGTGTTCAAAATCATTCATGGATTTGAGGATATGGATCCTAATACATTTTTCTCATTTAGTGATAGTATTACCCGTGGTCATCCCCATAAAATCTACAAGCAGTTTTCTAGATTGAATTTAAGAAAGTACTTCTTTTCTCAAAGAGTTGTGGATATTTGGAACAGCCTTCCTGCCTCAGCTGTGTTAGCAAAGCACTGTCAAGGGAATTTGAAGGGCCATGTGGACAAATACTTG
>JAIZAY010000469.1:0-45154 GCA_029531755.1 Holothuria leucospilota | reverse complement strand
CCCGGCAGAGTGGACTCTTGTTTGCTCAGCCCCTCTTCAAGACTTCCCAAATACCATCTGCCCAGGCGAAGAGGACTGTGTCCAGTTTTGGACACAAACTTCATTACCATAATACGACTAATTCACATCCTCGATAATTTTTCATGCTATTGAGTGTGTGTGTACTGTACTCGGACCGTGGAAGTCATAAAACTGAAAGCCTAGACTGTAACCTGAGATGTCTGATCACTGCATTGCATGACCACATGTGCAGTTGGTACTACCTGTACCAACAACATGGGAGGCATAGACTGCATGTTTTTAACGGGACATTGCATTGTCTTGAATATTAACCAAATTTCAACCAGTCTCAGTGCCACACATTGCTATGAACTATATCCAACAAATTTGTTTGGTGATTCACTTGGGCAGGCAGTAGGGATATGACTGAACAAGGAATATGCTGTACAGTCTGCAAAGTAGGCAAAGGAAAGGCCAGTCCATACTCTACTGTACAACTTTTTGAAGCTATATATATAATATAAATGGAGCACACATAGCTGCATGGTACTGTCAAGTGTAGTTTGTTAGTCTATGGTGGCAAAAAATGTTGGGAGTTATGAATAGGCCTCAACTAATGTCAGCCAAGACTGAAATTTACTAAAAGGCACAACATAAGGCATGCCAACTTGAATTATTACATGCAGTACCATGGTATCCTGATTTAAGAATGGCTCTTTCAAATCATATGACAATGTGTTTTGTAGGGCTGTGACCATTTAGCGATTAATCGCTAAACGATCGCATGTGTAATAAACGTTTAGTACAAAGCTACCAGCAATTAATGGCAAAACCTGTTTTCCATAAAAAATAAAAAACAATCTGCAGTCATTACGGAAAATTAGATGTTCAATTTAACTTTGTTTGAAAAAGAGAAATACATATACAAATGACACACACGTAAACATACGACATCAAAGTTGAGCACGCTCCTATGAGGATCCGTGTTTGAGGTTCATGGAAACTATGTCCCCCGGATGTCACTAACGCATTTTACATATTCATCATGTTTAAGAGCACACGCTTAAAGTCTCTATGTTGATCTAAGGTACTTGCTATTAATCGCTAAACGATTAATAGCAAAGATAGTAATTTTGCTAAACGATCACAGCCCTAGTGTTTTGTTACAGCATTGTTAAATTCATGCAGAATATTAAGTACTCCTTGGTTTACCTTTAAACACTCAACATTTTGATACTAATGTTTGGAAATATAATTGCAGTAAGGGACATTTAAAGGGGCATATTGAGTTGATATCGATAACTTAACGAGGGTTTTGAAGGGTACTACCACACGGCAATGATTATTTTTAGCATAATTAGCAGGGCTGGAGTCGAGTCCATACATCTCGAGTCCGAGCCGAGTCCGAGTCCAGAAGGGCCCGAGTCCGAGCCAAGTCCGAGTCAAGAACACCTCGAGTCCGCGCCGAGTCCGAGTCCACAGGCTCCGAGTCCGAGCCGAGTCCAGCTGCATTTTGGAACCTCTCTTTCAATAGGGTTCAAAGGTTGCCCTGGGGGTGGGGCAAGCTCACAACAGATGACTAGCTGAAACCTGTATGGCTAAAATTGTTCCACACAAAAGCACAGTCCATTGAGAATGAAACTGTGGACTATCAGCGTTGTTACCTGCAAACTTGAAAACTTGCGTGGGTAAGACAAGGTCCTCAATGGGGAGAGGCAGGGACTGCAGTGAGGAAAAGGGTTTTGGGGCTATAGCCCCTGCAGTCTTTTCCTGCCATGGTCATTTAGGGCCATCTTAAACTGCTTTTTTAAACATTAATTTGGCCGCTTTGATGATGAGCCCCCACCCCCACTTCAAAATTGGCTCTGCAGCCTCTGCAAGGGGCAGTAAATTTTATGGAGGAATCAAATATATACAGAACAAGCATGCAGGGCAGAGGAATGGAATAAGATCTGTATGGAACAAACATGCAGGGCAGGGAATGAAATAAGTACAGAACAAGTACAGTATGCAGAGCATACCTAAGCATAAAAACTGGGGATTTCCCTATATGGCCACTCTGGTATCCCATCAAAGTGACTTGACCTGTATATATGTGGTAATTTTGCCCACCTACAGTAGTTTGGAGCTTTGGGGTCCATAAGTGCTGTATGGTCACCAATGTATTTTTTGGCAAGGACAATGCCTCTTTGCAAACCCCAAATTAATTGTTACATATGTACCAAATGCCCTTCAAACACTTTCTTTACTGGTACGTATTATCAATAACATAAAGCCACATAAGAACATTTGCTTTGCTCCTAGCTACCATTGTTTCTTATTTACACCTAGCCTGGCTACAACTAAACATACAAATAGACCAAATGAAAATGTGCACTGCAACTTCTGTAATGGAGAAAGATGAAATGCACACTCACAGTTCTAATGATGGAAATCCAAATTACTAGTTAAAAACCACCTATATAGAGGTCTTCAAAACAATTCCTGTTAATTTTGTAACTAAACAACAGCCTTGCAACAGTTAACAGAAAAAGTAAAGTTTGGCTATTTACAAGTTTTTCCTTAATTGTTCACCCAGCTATCGCAATAAACAGCCCTCAAGTATTTTGAGCCAAAGGCCACTTTTAGTTCTGTTTTTCATTGTACCATAAAATAAATATATAGTAGTCAGGACTTCAGTAAAAAGCTTGTTAGATCTTTAAAATTTTGGGACTCAACTATCTTCCGTGAACCACTTTTGTGCACACTGCACTGATCCCACTGGCAGGCAAGACTTGAGGATCAGGAAAGATGTATGGTACCAACATGCATATAAAAATGTAATACAGTAAGCTAACAGCATACATGCCCGGCTATTTATGGTCTGATATCACTATTTTCATAGGCACAGGAGCTGCTCTTAGTTTCTGATGGATTGGGTGTTGCTCAACATTTTAAACCACCATCTTGTGAGAGAAGGGAGGGGAATTGTCAAAGGAAGAGAGCAATCTTCTGTGGCCCATTATTGTACATGTTGCATGGGGGCCAAAATTTCTAAAAATGGCACATATGGGCCACTACTTGAATGGCTTCCTAATTTAACCTTAAGTGCAGGTCTCACTGCAGTAGCATGCTAGTCTGTTCAAAAGCTCAACCCTCCCAGTTTTATAAGACACAAGCCTATATGATCATTTTGTATGGTTTATGCAATTCATGTCTATACCTGGGCCTTGTACCTACAGCTACTAGTACTACAGTACAACACATGCAGGTAGCCATGATAAAATTTTAAAAGTGGTACGTAGCGAATGCACATTACGCACAAGCACTGAGTTGCACAGTCTACATATTTGCAAGTTGTAAGCCACTGGTACCCCACAGAACTGGCTGATTCAAGTTCATGTGCCCAAAACTACAGTGGTGTTTTCGTGAAGTTTATATACTGGACACAGAGCAGTGCACACTAAACAAATCAATTGCATACATACAGTGCACATTAGCTTAATATTAGTTCCTGCCTGATCACTGAGAAGTAATTCTGTACTAACGTTACACTATTCAAAGAACTGGCTAGTACAATTTACATGTCACAGACTGAAGGCTATGCTGCAGCCTACAACTGGCTTGCATATGGTAAGTGGTGTTTACATACAAGCATCATACTTTAACTGTAGCCTACAACTTCCAACAACAAAGCCTTAGCGGTAACTATTTGATAGATCTATCCAGAAAATGGCCACAAAGCTGCTTACTCATACTGTGTCTTCCAAGCAGGGATGTGAGCTGCACAAGTTAGAGTAGTAAGCATGATGAAGTTTTTACAACTAAAAAGATACTGTAAATTAAAGCTGTCATTGAAGGTTGGTCCCCAGGTAAGGTAGTAATAAGCTAATGTGTAACTTAATGTACTGTAAGGACTTTCTAGCAGAACTAGTACCACATGTACAAAACTTATAGGTACAGACATTGGGACTGGAGCACATACATACAGTAGGATCCCCACAACATTAATTGGTAAGTATGTTGGTAAGTATGTACAGTATGCACTAAATTATAAAAATATTATTGCCTATGGATAAAACTGCTGTGCTTCCTACAGGGTCAGATAATCGAAGAGGCTTTAGAAAATTGTGACCAAACTTTGTAGTGTGGACAATATCACCAATTCCTACTCACCTCTGTCATCCCAACCCAGTCCCTCCCCTCATAGTCATACATTCCCATCAACAAATATAGGCTGTAGCACAATTAGGCCTCTGAGTAAAATGAACTGAAAATTTAAGCTCTGCATGATATTATAGTGCATGTAAATGAATGTTGATCCCACAAAGGGGGGCTAAATAAGTGAATGTATGGCCAATCTGTATCCACATAATTTCTCATCAATAAACTTAGACAAATCAGAAGCCACCAATTGACCTATATGCAGGTGGACAGTTTATTCACATACTAGCCTACTGATCAGGATGACTCAATATAAAAGCAAGAAGTTTCTGTGTTGCATTACTAAGCATTGTCTGACTCCATACAAGGTTGATTATTTCTCTCTTCTTTTGTTAAATTTGTAAACACACAGAGAGCATAATGTTGGAAACAACAATTGCCCTTTACACAAAGTCCATGATAACTTCATGGTTTGAATAGGAAGCTTTAGGAGATTCAAGTTTACTTGCAATGTGCTGCTAGGCAAGGCACAAACCTGTAAATTGTTTGCAGTGTGCAAGGTGTGTAATAATCAATAAGCATTAGGTCTTCTGTTATACCTAGGGCCCCCGATTTTCCGCTTCACAAAATGGTAAATTCCGTTTTTCACTTTTCATTTTCCGTTTTTTTCCGTTTTCAACTTTCCCTTTTCCGTAGATTTCCGTTTCAGATATAAATGGCAATTATAAGTTTCCGTGATCTTCCGTTAAATTCAATTTCTCTTGCAAGTGTCCCGCATGCACACCTAAAAGTTACAAACCTGGTTTATAGTTATTGTGCGACCGACCATCTGTCAGATAAATCGGGAATAATATAGCATGGGTAAAATTTTATCACTCAAAGGATTACCACCACCGATTTTGGAAAACTGGAAGCGGGGCTAAAATACACTTCTGGTTTCTGCAAATAACTGAATAATTCCCCCAAACACACATTACTTTAAGTTCCTGCACAAAATATCATCGCAGATACTCACAAGATTTGCAAAATTTAAAGGTCTCCGAATGATAACGATCATCCGATTATTGCGTCAAAGTTCACACAGTAATACCTAAGAGGTGTGCATGCCACGGACAATCAATGCCGTACATCTGCATAGTCTACAAACCATACTACAGGCCTGGCGACATGCAATGACATCGCTACGTTTTTCCGAGTTCCAGTGCTAAATCAATTATCATATATCATTTTTACACACGTGCCTCGTTATCCTGCATAAATTATTCCACTTCCCACATTCCTATTCGTTACATTTTTAATTGTCATAACACGCGCGTGCGTACACGTAAATTGCCAAAACAAGTGCGTCATAACTTCCCAAGAAAGTTTCTTGCGAAGTTGAAGTTCACCTTCGTAGTGCACCGAGTACGGTGTGCAATACATAATGCAAGGACAGTGTATTGCCCGCGCTGTTACATAGGGCGTTGGTCATGAATGAACTAAGGGAAGCGGCCCCGTGTAAATTCATGCACCCCCACCGGCAATTATCCAGGGAGTTGCAACAGTTTTTTGATTACGGGAATATATCGGGTTTGCGTTTCATTTGAAGAATCTTTTTAAACTGGACGTACAGTAAGTTTTGGGCAAGACAGTTTACAAAAAATATATTCATAGGGCCCCATGAGATGCGTACACCAAGTAAATTGAGTGGAAATTTTAGTGGCCTTGAAGTACTAAGATACTGTAACGTTACGTATTTTTGCAGAACTGAGCGGATAGGCTACTAATACTATGTAGCACTACTAACTTAGTACAGTCCAGTACAAGACACGATACAAGGAATCTTCCGACGTGATCGGTGAATGAAAACTAACAGTTAGGCATAATAGTTTCACATCATGTAAAATGTGGGAGCCTTAATACCGATTTTCTGTTCTCGAATCAGATATGTAAAAGTCCTCAAGTGCCCTTGATTTGTGGAGAATAAATTTGTCTATGCTTCGTTAAAAATGCAAAAATCTTGTTCTGTGTTTACTTTTTTGTGGACACGATATGAAATCGCAAATTCCGTAATTTTCCGTAAAAAATCATCAATTCCGTTTTTTTCCGTATTTTTCCGCAATCGCGGAAAATCGGGGGCCCTATATACCATAATGAATGAAACTAGTTCAAGGCATTGGTTCTATTCTAATTCTTAGTAATTGAAGATTTGTGTAATCCTCCTTTTTAACTTTCAGATTCAGCAACTTGAACTAACTACTGTTGTTGTAATTTAATCTGTTAATTAGCTTTGATTGGAGTGGTATAGATACAACTGGTTGTGCAAAATGTACATACATGGTCATGTACTGTACACAGCAAGAGCCACTGGGTGCAAGTTTGCAGCTGTATAATTATATCTGGTAAAGCTATGTAGATAAATTGTCCTGATTACGCAAAAAGTCAACATGCACTTTTTGCAAATTGTGAAAGTAATTAGGCCTTATCCTGGTGGACTCGACTGGACTCGGCCTCAAGTCCGAGTCCTCAGAGGTTCGAGTCTGAGCCAAGTCCGAGTCCAGAGAGGCCCAAGTCCGAGCCAAGTCCGAGTCCACAAAAAATTGGACTCAAGTCCGGACTCGAGTCCTCCAGCCCTGATAATTAGTCAAGTTTCACATCCAATAGTTACGCATAAAGTTAAAATTTTGAAATTTTTGGTATCCTGGCTTGTAACAGTTGTGTGCATAATTTTAAAAAGTGTCTGGTCACGAATTTTTGAAAACCGGGTTGAATTGTTTATTACTTACTTATGAAACATTTACAGCCCTGTATTTGTATGCAAGATGTGGGGATTGTTAAGTTGACCCTTTTTCATTAGTATGTGAAGAAACTTGACAGGTTTGACAAAATTTGGTGAATTTCATGAACCAACTCAATGTGCCGCTAGGGCCCCCGATTTTCCGCAGCTTCACAAAATGGTAAATTCCGCTTTCCACTTTTCATTTTCCGTTTTTTCCGTTTTCAACTTTCTTTTTTCCGTAGATTTCCGTTTCAGATATAAATGACTATTATAAGTTTCCGTGATCTTCCGTTAAATTCATTTTCTCTTGCAAGTGTCCCGCATGCACACCTACAAGTACAAACCTGGTTTACAGTTATTGTGCGACCGATCATCTGTCAGATAAATCGGGAATAATATAGCATGGGTAAAATTTTATCACTCAAAGGATTACCACCACCGATTTTGGAAAACTGGAAATGGGGCTAAAATACACTTCTGGTTTTTGCAAATAACTGAATAATTCCCCCAAACACACATTTCTTTAAGTTCCTGCACAAAATATCAGCACTGATACTTACAAGATTTGCAAAATTTAAAGCTCTCCAAATGATAACGATCATCCAATTGTTGCGTCAAAGTTCACACAGTATTATGTGCATGTCACGGACAATCAATGCCGTACATCTGCAGTCTACAAACCATACTACAGGGCAACATGCAATGACATCGCTACGTTTTTCCGAGTTCCAGTGCTAAATCATATATCATTTTTACACACGTGCCTCTTTATCCTGAATAAATTATTCCAATTCCACATTCCTATTTGTTAAATTTTTAATTGTCATAACACGCACGTGCATACATGTAAATTGCCAAAACAAGTGCGTCATAACTTCCCAAGAAAGTTTCTTGCGAAGTTGAAGTTCATCTTCAAGTACACCGAGTACGGTGTGCAATACATAATGCAAGGACAGTGTATTGCCTGCGCTGTTACATAGGGCGTTGGTCATGAATGAACTAAGGGAAGCGGCCCCATGTAAATTCATGCACCCCCACCGGCAATTATCCAGGGAGTTGCAACAGTTTTTCGATTACGGGAATATATCGGGTTTGCGGTTCATTACTTTGGAGAATCTTTTTAAACTGGACGTACAGTAAGTTTTGGGCAAGACAGTTTACAAAAAATATATTCATAGGGCCCCATGAGATGCGTACACCAAGTAAATTGAGTGGAAATTTTAGTGGCCTTGAAGTACTAAGATACTGTAACGTTACGTATTTTTGCAGAACTGAGCGGATAGGCTACTAATACTATGTAGCACTACTAACTTAGTACAGTCCAGTACAAGACACGATACACGGAATCTTCCGACGTGATCGGTGAATGAAAACTAACAGTTAGGCATAATAGTTTCACGTCACGTAAAATGTGGGAGCCTTTATACCTATTTTCTGTTCTCGAATCAGATACGTACGTCAGAAGTGTAAAAGTCCTCAAATGCCCTTGATTTGTGGAGAATAAATTTGTCTATGCTTCGTTAAAAATGCAAAAATCTTGTTCTGTGTTTACTTTTTTGTGGATGCGATATGAAATCGCAAATTCCGTAATTTTCCGTAAAAAATCGTCAATTCCGTTTTTTCCGTATTTTTCCGCGATCGCGGAAAATCGGGGGCCCTATGCCGATTTAAGAGGCGATTTCTAAAATTTAGCAAATGCTTCAAAGCATTTGGGTGACTGCTTTTATTCCCTTTAAGTGGCTAGAAAATAAATCTATCTCAATCTCTTGACTGGTTAATTGATGACTGAGACATGGACTTCCTGATCTTGCATGTGATAAACTATGTACACTTATTATAAAACTTCAAATTTCAAACAATGAGTTTGCTATGCAGTGTGTGGTTGCAAATGTTTGATATAGGCTAATGTAAACGGAGCTGTTATCCGACAGGAGAGAGCTCAAGACAGCTCCCTTTGAAGTGAGGTATGTGTATTCAAGGTCAGCTAAGTCATTCAATTATCTTGCTCTATAGATTTCTATAAGAACTAAGCTGGCTTAGGAAGTAAACACAATGAGGTTTGTCATCTGCTACATCATGAGTAGAACAGTGGCGACTTTATCCATTGCCATGGCATTGCCAGTCACCTGAAAACTAAATATATCTTCTCTGTGGTGACGCTCGGTGACGCGAATGAGACCACATCAGCTTGATTTTATGTGAAATTGTGAACAAAGATTTATATCTTGTTTATTCTGGAAACTTGTCAGAATGTAGTGAAAGAATTAGACTTCTGTCTCTTAAGCTCATTTGCATATGGTCTCTTTAGATGAAGTAGGGGCATTTGCATTGATCTAGTTCTATTAAACAGTCGTTTTGAGTTTAAAAAACCCTGTCATCTTAGGGTTGGCGGTACCAGCCTACACATCAAAGCATTGCTCAATTTAAGCCCCTTGTTAAAGTATCAGCAGAGATGAATTAAGTCGCAAGGAGATAGTTCATCCAATTGAAAGCATTAAACCAGAAAGCCAAAAGGCTTAGTGATTCCTTGACACTGTCATATCAGTTGAGTGCTGTGGCTTGAAGTTGACACTTTTTCCATAGTGAAGCCCTTCTTGCTTTTAGTTTTGCCATATCACATGCTAGCAGAGCTCGAAATAAGAATCACAAGGGCCCAATGGGCACTATGGTTCCTTGCTGAATGTAATGACACTAAGCCATGAGAATACAAACAAAATATTAGCTAATTTGAAGTTTGCCTGTAACTCTGGTGACTGAGCTACTGTACATGACCCCTAAAGTTGTTGGCAGTGAATGCTGACTTCATCTACCAAGTTTTCTCTAAGTCCACAACTTGACCTCAAAATGACCTCCGATAACCTCCAAATGCCCATCCCCAAGTATGAGGTTTCCCTATCAAGTTATCATATTTATTCCATAATATGACCTGAGATGATCAATAAATGAGCACATACGTCAATGTTCTCCTGAAATGTTGCATCCTCCTTACAGACGTCTGTTCAACGTGACAAATATTGGATGGTCACTTTTGGAAAAAGCAGTATTTGACACAGGTTTTCATAATAGCAGAAATAAGAGTACAAATCGTAATAATTCCACCTAAAATCGAGATACTTGGCATCTCTGCAAGATGTCCTATTTCTTTCAGTCACTGGTTGAATGTGATCTTAATGTGCTGGAATGATACAGTTTTGTGTTTATATTTGACCTTGGGAATTTGCTTTTTAGCATCTGGTGATTTCACCTCTGACATCCGACAAAACTGGTATGCGTTTTCTGCTGGATTAAATGCAACACCATGTGAAGTATAAAATCTATCCAAGCTGCCTACATTGAGATATTGTGTTAGAGGTTTTCAGCTTTTGACCTCCAATGACCCCAGATGACCTATGACCTCCATCAAAAATACAAGTATTTTTGCCCGCCATATGGCATCCACATACTAAATATGAAATCTATTCAAGCTTCCTACCTTGAAATATTGTATTAAAAGCAAGGTTTTCAGTGTTTGACCTCCAGTGACCTCGATGACCTTTGACCTCCACCAAAAAGAACAGGATCAATCTTCTCACCATTATGCATCCACATACCAAGTACACAATCTATCCAAGCCTCCTACATTGAAATATTGTGTTAACAACATGTTTTCAGTGTTTGACTGCCCCGGCAACCCCAGATGACCTTTGACCTCCACCAAAAGCAATACCATTCATCTTCTTACCATAACACATCCACATACTATGTATGAAATCTATCCAAGCTTCCAACCTTGAGATATCGTGTTTTAAACAACATGTTTTCAGTGTTTGACTGCCGGGCGACCCCAGATGACCTTTGACTTCCACCAAAAGCAATACCATTCATCTTCTTACCACTATGCATCCACATACCAAGTATGAAATCTGTCCAAGCTTCCTACCTTGAGATACCGTGTTACTTACAAGGTTTTTAGCGTTTGACCCCAGTGACCCCAGATGACCTTTGACCTCCACCAAAAATTCATCTGGAACACCTTCTTACTATGTTGGATCTATATACCAAGTTTAAGCTTAGTCCAACTTTCCCTTGTTGAGTTACAGCATACCCAAGCATGTGTCACAGACACACAAACACACATACTGTACACACACATGCCAACCTGACTACATAGGTTCCTTTACTAAAGCAAGGAGCTAAAAAGGGCACAGCCAAATGACTATCACTTTTTGTTAATTTTAGAGGGCAACATAGCTATTGTAAAGGGCACCACAGTCAAATATAAAACAAATGGGCACCCATAGCCAATTGTATTTTCAAGTCAAACTCCCCAAGCAAATTTCAACAGTGCCAGTTTTGCGAGGTCCAAACATTCTACTGCAAGATGTGAGTTTTGGCAAAAACATGTTTATAAGCACTGGTAACATGTACCAAAATGACCACTGGTTGACCACTGACATTTAATTTCCAACACCCTTAAGGAAGCAGTTACCAAAGTTATATCACAATGATTAACACCTAAGACTGTCACTGCATAATCCTTGGGGAAAAACATTTTTCCAATTCATAAAATAACCTCAAAATGACCCCTAGATGACCCTTGACTCCAATTTCCTAACCACCACTGATAACCCATTATCAAAAAAATATTGAGTCCAAGTTTGATTAAAATTTGTTCTATATGTGCTCATGGGGTAAGTCTTGATTTTTTGATACTCTGTCGTAACACTAATATATATGGCTAATAAAACAAAAGTTTAATACGAAAAATTTACCCGAGCAGCAATGAAATCATATCATTCATTAGACTTTGTGTCCATAATAAAATTTCGAAGAACAAATGTGGCAAAAAAATGCGAGAATCACTGTTGAAAGGTTTTAAGAATGGTCATTTAGCACCAGAAGTAGACCTTGCACAGTAGATGAATTGCCCATGTGTAGGTCAGGTTCTTGGTGTCATATGTACTACATGTTAGGCAATGGCAAAAGTGCTAAGTCTCTGTGGAGACAGTTACCCGGCTGAGAACGACCTTCGCACTGAAGCTTGCGAAAATATTTCAGATTGCTATCTGGGACGCTTCTGCACATGTTAGGTCCATGTTTTGACCATATTTTTGACGAGTTACATTATTTTGGATCTTACGATGCTCAATCCTATAACTGAGTAACTGACACACAGTAAACAGTGCAGACTTTCATTAACAAAGCTGAATGTACATTTGCAACCCAACCATGAATTTCAGGTCTAAAATCTCTGCCTTTTGGATGACAAAATTAATGTTTGTATAATTTACAGATTACCAAAACTATCAATGCTTGAATTTTTAACAGTTCTTAATTTTTCAATCCATTTTGAAGTAATATGGTTTTGATTGAGACTGCTGGTTTCAATTAGTAGCAAAGTTTCTTGTTTGAACTAGGCTATGTGTACGGCACTTGCAAGACACCCAGTCTGCATTTCGCGCACTTCAATCTGAAGATCTTCGGCGTGGAGTTGGCAATTTCCTTATGTTTTCTACTGTTTTTCTTGGCGTATCTTCGGTGTGGACCTGACATGGAATGCACTTTGGCAAGACACGCATTAGCCTAGGCTATATCTGAGTAAATAGGCTATAGTCCCTAGGCCTAGGCCTATCTTATGATGCACATGCAACAAAATGTTTCATGGTCCTCCCATCGTTTAAAATTATGTAAAGAACACGCATGATATTTTAAATCTTTGAATTGTTGGGCACTAGGCCTATATTTTTGCAAAAACCTGAAGAACTGACAGAAAATCAGCAAAATCATATTCTTCTTTTAAGGAAACCAATCACCGTGCACACAAGGCACTGCAGCAGTTTTGGCTTCCAGTGAAGGTTAATTTACAAGAGGCAGCGCAGCCATTGCCGTCGGTTATTTCCAGCCCTGTGCTAGATATAAGCCGTGGTCGTCTCGACTTGAACCAATTGGTTGGAAACTGGGACGTTAAACCTCATCTAGGCCTAGGCCTAACTATCATGCTTGCCGTTAGTCTAGGCCCAGGCTAGCCTAGGGTACCTAGGCCTAGTTCTCACGTACACTTTGTTCCCTGAACTAGGCCTAGGCTATTGCAACACAAAATTTTGACCGCATATTACTGTGAGAGTAATATCGTCTGCGTGCGTTGCTGCAGTGATTGTTGCTATATACGCGTATGCGCGTGTATGAACGTAACTATAGCTATGGACTATGTCACAATTGAACAGCAGTGCGTGCTATTTAGCATACAATAGTGTGAACGTCCTAGTTACACGATTTAGCAGTTTCATAGAATGTTTAAAAAACAAAACAGGATCGTTTGTGTAAATCAAAATTTTTGGTCCCTTTTTGGACACTAAGTGCAAATAATCTTAGAATGAAGGGTCTTAAACATATAAAGGACCCCTAGAGGTCAATTATGTAGGAGTATACGTGAATTTGAGAAAGATCGAGACTATTCAAAATTTTTGAAGGGGCGGTAGCCCAATTTTGACAATGGGTATATTGCTGACCTAGTATGGGAAGCCCCAAAGCTTCCGAAATACTAGGTCAGCAGACTGCGGACTAGGCCCAGGCTAACGTTAGGCATATAGGCTAGGACCTAGGCTATACTAACTTTATACTAAGTCACTATGTGTTCAGTCTAGGCTAAGTTTAGAAGCACCGATGCACAACCGTCGGAACAAAACAAAACCATACAATGGCTCTTTGTAACAGGAACTCACCTCGATCACAATTCTTTGTGAGGTTAAAAAAATTTGTAACCATCAAGGATCTTCAAACTTTAACAAAGAACGTTCTCAAACAAGAAGGCTTTTTAACTACAAACTGTAGGCGAAACCGCTGAATTTCTGCATGCCTTGAGTCTTAATTTTGCGGACGAAGATAATGTACGTACGTACATACGCCGCACCCATCGTGCGATTTCCCGAAGTTTATACAGCTTTCCATTGGGTCGATGCACGGTGTGCGCAAGCGTTATTTTTTATGCAGCCCACATAAGCAGACATAATTTTGAACTATCTGTTCTGCAGAAAAAAAAAATGCGGTGCACACCGACCCAATGATGGCATACATAGCAAAACAACTACGTACTTCAACTTCAATGTGTACAATGCATTCAGTACAACATGCGCACGTACACTGACCTACTGCGCGAGGTGGAGTCTAGACAATATCACTCGACTAAGCACCAGATAATGTAATGAAACCATGATCAAGCACTAGCTCACTAACAATTCAAATATATTTGCTGAGTAAAATGGCAACTACATAGCGACACTTTCTTCTGTTTACCAACCGTTCTGTATTTTAGTTCAGGTGTCTAGTCATATGTTTTGATTGAACTTTACAATACGGATACCAATGGGGTACGCTTAAGTTTTACATCGCGTGTAGTAACTAAATGTAGATGTTATGACATCATTGGATCTGAATGGTCAATCTAGGCTACCATACAATGACCTTCAAAGAAAACGCCAATTTTGACCTCAAATAACTGTTAATCTCTATGAAATTTTGGGACAAATATGTACTAAATAAAAGCAAGCTACACAGCAATTTTCAAGTTGAACCAACTTTCACATTCACAGATATTGTGCTTGGAACATTTTGACCCTTTTGACCTCTGGTGACCCCAAAATACCTCTCACCTGTACCAAAAACAATAGGGATCATCTTTCTTATATGGGCCATGCACATGCTAAGTATGAAATTCCTGGATGTTACCTATCTTGAGATAGAGTGTTTACAAGCAATTTTTAAGGTATTTACCATTTGACCTCTGGTGACCCCAAATGACCTTTGACCTTCACCAAAAACGATAGGGATCATCTACTCAATAAGGGGTATCTACATGCCAAGTATGAGATTCCTACAGGTTACCCTTCTTGAGATAGAGTGTTTACAAGGAAAGCATCACATACACACATACACACACACACACACGGCATCACCATCGCATAGATTCCTCTGACTACGTCAAGGAATCAATAAAGGGCCTAAGTCCTTATCAACAGCTAACAGTTGGTAATCTTTTCATTCTTAAAGACCTATTTAAAGTATTAGCATAAATTAAACTTCTCAAGCTCTCTCCATTCGGATAACAGCTCCCTGATGTAAGTGTAAAACTTTAAGGCTCATACTTTCAGGTGTTCTGGGAATTCCTACAGTACAAAGTAAAAATGTTCCAAATTTTAGACCCATTCAATGTACATAATTAAACAGGTCCACAGTATGTGTTCAATGAAGTTTTCACTAACACTTAAACAGCACTGAAATTTTCTAATTTATGCTTTTAAATATTGACACAGTACTAGTTTCCAATTGCACCAGTATTGTGACCATACAGTATCCAGTATGTTCAGCATATTGATCTACTGTACTGCACTGAAGTCACACACTCCAGGTTTCTCACATTTGAATAAAGGACAAACAAAAACACCCCCACTGGGATTACTATAACTGGGCATCCATACTCCCCTTCCCCCCTCACCCATTCCCAACTTAATTGCCAGCTACAGTAATTCACAGTTATCAATAAAAACTTATCAATAAAAGAGTGCTAAACCAGTAAACCACAGATTGTCTAAATGGAGGGTTCCACGGTCAAGGTTGCCCATGGAATTTATACTTCTGGACCTTGCTGGCCTTAAATTGTACATTTCAGGGCGAAACCAGCACTTTTATGATGAAATTTTCAACATACTGTAGACAGTTTTGCAAATGTCTGCATCACTTTCTTCCATAAATCCTGTACCAGCTGGTAAACAAACTGCAAATTCACGCAGAAAACTGGTCAGGCAAAGGAGTTTCGGTACCTCCCAAACAGTGCCAACCCAGCATAGCTAGGACCCTGCTAACAGACTAGTACCTTTCATGTACACAGTATAAGTGAATTACCTCTTGAAACGTAATGAAAGATGCTTGCATGTACACTGGAATAGAAGGAGATCGACAAATTTGGATAATCTTGTAAAGCAAGGCTACGGTAACTACTTGTCCTATGTATTGTCTTCTCTGAGGGCTACAGTAGTCCAAGAATCCAAGTCTAGATAATGGGAAAAAACCCATTGCATCTACTACAGAATTGGTATGATTACTAAACCAGAATACTCACTCTTTCAGGTCACTAGGTTTAACTGGTGCTTTCTTTTGATGTTGACCATGGCTTCTGAAACCCATCTCATCAGTTGACCATTTTAGCAGGCGCTCAGAGAGCTCTCCCTTCTTTTTTGACATTTTTGAAGTTGCAGAATCAGCAATATAAACTTGCTAGGAATGAACACAAGGAAAAAGCCTTTAAGTATTACAGTTAAAATGTCAAAGTGTAAGTTTGCAAAGTTCTTGCTTCTTACACTTTTAAGTGAAATAAAGTGCAATCACTTTCCCATAAACTTTTGATGACCAAATTATGAAAAATCCCTGTTTACACCCTTTTCCTTGCATACAAAAATGCAGGATTAAAATACCTGTGACTGCATTTAAAGGCAAATATTGTGTTTGTTTCACAGAAAATTCTCATATCTTTTAAATCCATATTTTCAGATACAGAATGATTGATAATTCAAAAAAGGCTCCATGGTAGCTTTCTTTTAAGAAATAAGGTTCTCACAGAAAGAAATTTAATCGGCTCGATTTTAACAGTCGTTCGGTCGCCCGTGATGACCAAAAGTTGTGATGGACAAACAAAAAATGGTGGGTTGGTTGTCCATTGGACAACCAAAGTTCATGCAACAAGTGATCAGACTGCTTCTAGGGATACTGCAATTTTCTGTGTGGACTACTAAATTTTCTTTTGGACAACCAAAAAACTCGGACAGGTTGTGCAATGGACGACCTTAAAATTTCCTTAAAATCGAGGCCTGTCAATTACTTGTTTCTAAAGAATAATTTGTTGGCCCAAACTTTCAAATGATGCAATTTCTGTAACTCTTGTAATGCATTTTACTTTAATGAGATAAATGCAATATTGCTGGAGTTTTTTGGTGAGACTGAATGGTGTCATATGTTTAAAGCTAGCCTATATTCTTTGTATGCCAGGTTGGTGCATTTTAAATGCAACAGTTCCTTTTAAAGGGACACACTGTGTTTGTTTCACAGAAAATTGTCATATTTTGTGAACAAATATTAATAGATACAGAATGACAGATAATTGGCAGTATTAACATTAGCCTTCTTTTCAAGAAATAAGGCTCTCAATGGAAGTAATTAGGTTATTTGTTGCACAAAAGTAATTTGTTCGCCCAAACTTTCAAAAATTCATATGATGCAACATCCGTTACTCTTGTAATGCATAATACTTTGTGGAGATAAAGCTATTGCTAGAGTTTATTGGTGTGACTGAATGGTTTAATAGCGATTTAAGGTATTTTCTCTGTATGCCATGTTGGTGAGTTTCAAACGCAATATTTCCCTTTAAAGAGTATATAAAACAGTCTTTTCCATTCCCATGTCATTTTTTGAACTGTCCCTGGAAACTAAAAAGGGTAGGCTGCTAAATACTAAGAATTACTTCCGTGACGTTTTAAGTGTTGGGACATATTGTTTGGATTTCACATCAGTAATTTCAAGAAAAATCTGACCCTCCCATTTTTTTCTCTCCAAAAATAGCTAAGGGGTTAGATTAGCATGTGAGGGGTCCTACTAATTATAGCACGGCCAGCCCGTACTACGTATGCATAAAATTAGCCCAGCTATACATGTATGTACAGTATAGAAGCATCGTAAGTGTAGTAAACTTGACTGCCTAAAGAAAGTCACAGAATTCCAATGTTGTGCTTTGAAGCCAAAACTATGATTTTTTTTTTTCATTTTTTGGACTGGAATTTTAAGAATGAGTCAATGAGTCTGCATTGACAATATTAACTTTTACCAACCATATTTCAAAGATATTTAAGTGTTGCGAAGTTGGTCTATATAGGATCCAAAGGGTATCAGGCTTCTAGATAGGAAAAATGTCAAACTGGGTGGGAGTTAATCAACATTGCATCATTCTCATGTGATGTTGGCCATATCTCAAGAACTAAATGACATTGTCTGTGGTCTGTTGCATGATTTTTGGTTGTTTCCAAAACAATACTCACTTGAATGTTTTGTGTCTGATACTGTATATAGTTACAGTTAAGAGTGTGATAAAATTTCAAACTTGGTAGTGGGATTCAAACTGGGTGGTGAAATTTTAAACTGGGTGCTGAGTTCAAAAAGTAAATTCAAACTGGGTGCAGCACCCAGTTTGAATGGCCTGGCTAGAACCCTGGGTATGACTGCTCTGTTTATCCTTTATATATCGATGTAGAAATTCCCACTTGAACTATTTTTTGTGTGAAGTTATGGTATTTCTTCTTAAAAGACATTGCTTCCCTTTTTGTGTGGAAGAACTGTACTGGGGGTATTTTTCAAATGGAGTCAGAGTAAGCCTTCAATGATAAGCTTGTGTTGCAGGCAACGGCGTTGGTTGTTACTGATGTGACAAAAGGGGCGTATGGACCAGTACAGTGGTAGTATATTAAAGATATCAAAACGACAACATTTTGAAAGAATGAAGATCTTTGGCACGGCACTCAAGCAGTCACGCCAAATACCTGGCATATTTATCAGCCCAAAGTCAGATTTCTAATTGGCATGACGTATAAAAGCTGTGCGGACATTTTCATTGGCGTGACATGAAAAATCATCCACTAAAAGAACCTATCTTTGGCATTGTGGATGAAATTCAAAACAAAGAAAAATGAAAATCCCAAGAATGACAGCTTAACTTCTTCCACAAAACACTTGACATGCACATGTTTGCTTAAAATGCTGATTTTTTTTTTAAAAAAAAAGACATTTAATAAATACTTTATTTTCAATCAAATCACAAAACAACAGTTGATAAACCAATCACAAAGGGGTTTGAGAGGTGGCAGGATGGAAAATGCCCACTTGAAAATTGATCAATCAAAATGCCCCTAAAATTGAACCAGAAAGCCAAAAGGCTTAGTGATTCCTTGCCATATGAATATATTGTAATCACCCACATGACAAGCATGAGATCCCTCACAGTTATCCTACTTGAGATATCATGTTAAAAAGGTCAAAAGCTTTTGAAATCTTGTGACCCAAAATGATCTACATGCTAAATATGAACAATCCACAGGTCAAGTATGTGATCCCTCACAGTTATCCTCCTTAAAATATCATGTTTACGAGGTTAAAATGACCTTTTGTGACTTCAAATGACCTTTGACCTGCACAAAAAATAGTAGGGATCATCTACACTGTACTCAATACAAACAATCCACATATCAAGTATGAGATCCGTCACAGTTATCCTTCTTGCGATATCATGTTTACAAGTTTTTGACCTTTTGGCCTCTGGTGACCCCAAATGACCTTTGATCTCCACAAAAAAACAATAGAGATGATCTACTCAGTATGGGAAATACACAAGCTAAGTATGAGATCCCTCACAGTTACCCTTCTTGAGATATCATGTTAACAAGGTTTTGACTTTCTGACCTCTAGTGACCCCAAATGACCTTTGACCTGCACCAAAAATTACAGGGATCATGTACTCAATATGGGCAATCAACATGCTAAGTATGAGATTCCTCACAGTTACCTTTCTTGAGAAAAAGTGCTTACAATGTTTAGACCTTTTGACTTCTGGTGACCCCAAAAGACCTTTGACCTACACCAAAAATTATAGGGATCATCTACTCAATATGAGCAATCCACATTTTAAGTATGAGATCCTTTACAGTTACCCTTCTGGAGATATCATGTTTACAAGGTTCTGACGTTTTGACCTATGGTGACCACACATAACCTTTGACCTCCACCAAAAACATTAGGGATCATCTACTCATTATGGACAATCTACATGGTAAGTATGACATCCCTCACATTTATCCTTCTGCAGATATCGTGTTTACAAGGTTTTGATGTTTTGACCTGTGATGACCCCAAATGACCTTTGACCTGCACCAAAAATGACAGTAATCATTTACTCAATATAGGTAATCCACATACTATGTATGAGATCCCTCACAGTTACCCTTCTGGAGATATCATGTTTACATGATTGTGATATTTTGAACTCTGATGCCCCCAAATGACCTTTGACCTCCACCAATATAACAGGAATCATCTACTCAATATGGGCAATCTACATGCTATGTATGAGATCCCTCACAGTTACCCTTCTGGAGATGTACTGCTTACAAGGATTTAACTGTTTGACCTCTGGTGACTCCAAATGACCTTTGACCTCCACCAAAAACAATACAGATTATCTGCTCAATAAGGGCAATCTACATGCTTAGTATGAGATTCCTCACAGTTACCCCTCTTGACACAGGGTTTCCCCTGGCATTCTTTTTGTGAGGCAGCCAGCTCACAGTTTTTGGCTGGTGCCGCCTCAGAGAAATTTGCTATAATTGCCACCTGTACTGTACTACCAATAGGAGTTTCAATTGCTCTCCCTCACTGTTGGTGCCAAAGCTGGCACCATAATACCTCCATGGACTAATACCACCCCACACTCTTTGAAACCCAGGGGAAAACCTGTGAGATACCGTGTTTACAAGGTTTTGACTTTTTGACCACTGGTGACCCCAAATGACCTTTGACCTCCACCAAAAACGACAGGAATCATCTACTCAATATGGGCAATGGACATGGTTGACTTCCAGAAAAGACAATCTATATAATCAGACCCCTAATAATCGAAATTCGATTATAATCGGTTTTTCCCCCACACACTTTACTAGCTTAAAGTAACCCATTGTGCCGATTGCAGCTTCACCAAACAGTGTGAACTGTATGTGACCTGTACATGAGCACCAAAGCAGGGCCAGTCTAGCCATGCAAACTGTCACAAATCCAGCTTACATTATGTTCTTTAGTTTAATGAGATTTTTTATGGCATTAAATTTTCCCCAAATTTGCTTAAGCTCCCACGATTTTTTCAATTATTTCAAGATTACTTCCATTTTCATGATTATTTCGATTTTTCAATTTTCTTCGCACACAATAATCATACCTAATTGAAACCAGTTAAAACCACTATCAATATAATAATTGGTTAATGGTGAAAGCCTTGGACATGGTAAGTATGACATCCCTCACATTTATCCTTCTAGAGATATCATGTTTACAACCAATTTCCAGGGAATTTACCGTCTGACCTCTTGTGAACCCAAATGACCTTTGACCTCCTCCAAAAAGAATAGGGATCATCTACTTAATGTGGGCAGCCTACCTGCTAAGTATGAGATCCCTCAGAGTTACCCTTCTTGAGATATTGTGTCTACAAGGTTTTGACCTTTTGACCTCCTGTGACCCTAAATGACCTTTGACCCCACCAAAAACAATAGGATCATCTACTCAATATGGGCAATCTACATGCCAATTATGAGATCCTTCAGAGTACCCTTCTTGAGATATCGTGTTTACAACCAAAAGCATCACATACACACATACACACACACACGACATCACCATCTCACAGATTCCTTCGGCCTTTGGCAAGGAATCAAAAAGGCACATTTTTAGAGTTTAATTATCTTTTCCAAATGTTGAAGCTACACTGACTTAAAATAAAAGGTTAAATATTATTTAACTGCTCACCATTATCATATCCAAAGATCATTTTTCTGTGACATTTCTGTCCTGCCACTTTCTGAATTTCATCTAGTGATGTTTGGTCACAGACCCTCAAATACGAGATGAGCTTATGTTAAAAAAAAAAGGTGTGCTTGTAGACACTTGACAAAGTGAACTAAAATGTCAGCTAAAGCAATCTGACCACCTCTGAAGTTCAAGTTTTGACTTTCAGTGTGACAGGTTTTGAATCATGCCCTGTAGGATTTGCTCAAGTACGAGTCAGTCAATGTAAAAAAAAAAAATGTAAGTTTTCAGTTTCTTGGTCATATCATAATTTTGCTCCAACTTGTGAATAATAAACAGAAATTTGTAAGAGGTGTTCAATCTTAGAACACGTTTGAACTTCAAACCACCCACTTTTCAACACGTTCGCCCTGATGGGACAATATTTTCATGCACATAACCAGAATTTCTAAAAGACAGGTTCACTAGGCTGGACAACGGAGCTGGAAGAGGAATAACATGTAACAGTTGAACACATACATCAGCAAAAGACAGGAGGAGGGAAAAAGGGTGGCGCCAAAATTTGACCAATGCTGAGCAGCAGCATGATGCCCCGAAGAGGGCCAGGGAAGGGAAAGGAATGAGAAGAACAACATATCAAGAGTGAGGTCTTCCAAAGCATGCTGTTCAAATTTTGGGAGATCGGGTAAAGTATAGAACAGAAAGTAAAGCCCTGAAACAGAAGAAAGCAACAGTATCATGGAATCACGTCTCTCACTTCTGCTTTAGCTACATTTACCCACTTTAGCCTGTTTTACATGTTACTGTCTTATTATATTCAAACAGGTAGCATAGAGTTATTTCAAATAAATGTTTGTAATTATTTTGAAGGCAAAAAATTCTTTGCGTGTTTTGTCCCTTAAACATAAACTTATTTAAGAACAGTACTTTTAATGTAGGTCTACCACAATCATTTATTTTCCCAGTGTAGGTTGTGTTCTGCATATTATGTACAGCTGCCACTGGTGTACCCTGACTTTATGCCCATAATGGTACAAACCTGTGTCAAAATGCATTGCAAAATGTCATTACAACAGTCAACCGTCGTGGTCATAGAAGCGTCAAGTGCCCAACTGCGCAAAGTTCTAGCTCTAACAATAGAAAGTGACCCAAAACTAATTCCTTTCCCTATCTTCCGGACTTGTAGTGTGAGTACACTGTCATGAATATGAGTACAAGTGGAGTGTCTATCAGTGTGAGTATGAGTACAAAAATTTGCATTAGCCCTAAAAGCATCACTTCCAAAGTCTGTGTGACAATTATGAAGTACAAATGCATGTTAATGAGTACGACTGCAGGCAATTGTGTGAAACCGTGAGTATGTTGTACGAACATGCCACAAGTCCTCTATCTCCTAGATAGAAGACTTATAGTGAGTACTACATGACAGGTATCTACCATTGCCTACTCTAACCCTATCTGCCAGTGGCAAGTCGGGGAAGTAACATTAGACCTCCTTGTTGATTTGCTTTGTGGTTTCCTCCTCACAACTGTTGGGGAGGCTCTCCCATTCAGGCCCAGCACAGCTATTCAGTGTGTCATGCATGAGTGACTTTCAACAATACAAGCTCTCAGGAGTCAAGATGAGGTTCATGCCTGCCAGGAAGTTGAGCTGCACAGCTTATTTGCTAATAGGATTAGTTGCGGTTACAGTTTTTCTCAGTCCTGGCTAATGGACATTCCCTCTGATGTATGTACTCACAGTTTTGCGCAACTGCTTGTAATCATATTATCTCCTAAGCTACTGCAAGATGGAAACAGGTTAGTCAAGGTTGCCAAAAAAATGTGAACTATGCTCAATCCTCTATGTCTCTATGTCACAGTGTGATGTGGAAATTTGACTCTACCATACTTTTACCAGGCAGAGCAAGTGATAAGTCCATGGTTGATGGAGGTTTCCGTACTTTCTTTTGCATTGTGTAGTATCTAGACGTGGCAGTAAGATTTGAGAATGCCTGAGAAATTCCTCAGCTGGGTTTTAAAAGGATAGTCCGAGCTGACCTTTGCTTGTTCTTTTGTATGTTTTAAGTTAATTTGTATATTTTCGCATAGGAAATGAGAATCGTAGTAGGTTGAGAAGCTTTCTCCTAGAAAAATCTCAGTCTTCTCTGGGTGCCAAAACCGATTGTAAGAACGTATACTGATACGGCGGACTAGGTCCTAAGTGTATTTTGCTGAAAAAGTTGCCTTGCAATATAGTTTCTCTGTAATATAAAGTGAGCAAGGGCGTCACTGTAAAGAGTTAAACAATTTTTGCCTAGAGGAGTTTCGCATAGTCCACTGTGGAGGGCCGGTCTACGTCGACGGTTGAGTTCAGGGAGCCATCGTTGGATGGTAAGAAATTTGTTTTCCTTAATTTGGTTTAATTGTAATAATGTTAGTGTTGTGTATGCATTTTGTAAGTAGGGCCTCCATGCATCTCCGATAGTACTTCCATGCTATATGTAATGAGCTGCTTCTCTCGTTGATCACCATCCACGGTAACTCTGTAGGAAAGCATGTGATGTTTGGGTGGGCGTTGCCCTGTTAGTAAAATGTATGGCAAGTGAGTGAAGAGTAAATATTTTGAGTGAAATGATATTAGGAAAATATTTTAACCTAATTCTCTCGCATTTCATCACTTGACGGGACTGTTTGTCGTTGTATGCTAGCATGGTACTGACAAAACAACGTTATTTCAAGATTTTGGAAGGGGGAGACTAAATTTCTGTAGCATAAATGTGGGCATATGCTCAGGATGTAAAGTATACTATTAAGGCTGTGCTTTTTATTCCAGGCTCGTGGTCTGGGTATGAGAAGTGACGTTTGGGTGTCAACCAGTTATTTATTGGGCGGACCAACATCTACCGTCTGAAGCACCCTGCCTTGTAGACGGCGTTCCTCATGATGCCAGGGCTTGGTAGCATGACGTAAGAAATATCGAAAAGGGGATTTATTTCAAGAAAGTCCGAGGACATTGGGGATATTTCTAAAATTATTGTGATATTTCTTAAGCACTTGGTAAAGTGCAGGCCAAATAAGATTACAAATGACTGAATCTAGACACGAGGAAACGGAAAACTCTTGAACAGTTTGCAAAATAGTCGTATGATGGTTGATATTGATGGTGCAGCTACCGAACAGTGAGGAGATTGTTTTAATGTGCAATTACAGTATTTGTTATATTTTTGTATTTGGTGAAATGTGTATTTTTGGTGTATTTTGTATACAGTTGGTTAGAATTTTGATAGTTTTCACAGAAAGATATTTTTTTTTTTTTGACTACAGGAAAAGGAGTTAGTTATTATTTTGTGTATGAGTATTAGTCGAGTACCCTAGTACTAGAAGTTAAACGAACTTGTGCATGTCCCGAAACTATTTCCGGTGACATATATGGGGGCTTAGACGGGAAACGAACCCGTGACCTCTCGCAATTTTTCGTTTTGTTCCTTGTAGGATATTGTTTGCTGAAAATAGGAAATTTCCTGATTCGTAAACTTTGTATTATTATTTGTGTGTTGAAATCTTGCTGTTTGGTTAATTTCAGGTTGATGTGGACTGGCCATCCAGAGGAACTGTGGATCTTGCGAAACTTCTTCTAGATGTATTGTAAGCTTATCATATTTTGTTATTGTATATATGTATTATTTGTGTTAGTCAATACTGTTTTGAACATGTCGCTAGCTGGTGACCTCGAAATTGAGAAACTGATGGCCGTAGGGAAAACATTCGGCCTTAAGGATTTGGCACTGAAAGAGTTTGTCGAAGAGGAAAGGGCTAAAGCTAAGAGGGAATGTGATGAAGAACGAAAATTCAGGGTAGAAGAAAGGGAGAGGGAAAAGGAAAAACTGGAGTTAAAATTAGCCTCCTTGAAAAAAGAAAATGCAGGCTCGGCCGATCAACGGCCCCGGGAAACGTCAAATAGGGCGAAACCCCCAAAACTCCCTTGTTTTACTGACAAAGATGATCTTGATGCGTACCTTGATCGGTTCGAAAGATACGCAAAAGCCCAAAAGTGGATAGAAGGAGAGTGGGCGATAAATTTAGCGTCGCTCTTAACCGGCAAAGCTTTATATACTTACAGTACATTGCCGGTAAGTGAAGCAAACGAATATAAGTCCCTCAAGTTAGCATTACTTAAAAGATTTAATTTGACACCAACTGGGTATAAGACAAAGTTCAGAACATGTAAGCCTGATCATAATGAAACTGCTTCTCAATACGCTACAAGATTGGCTAATTACTTTGATAGATGGATAGATACTTCACAGGTCCAACATCGGTTCGAGGATCTTAGGCAACATATAATTATTGATCAATTCCTTAGTAACGTCCCAAGAGAATTATCAATCTTTGTCAAAGAAAGGAAACCTAAAACACTTTCTGCGGCAAGTCAGTTAGCTGATGAATATATCGATGTTCACAAAAGCTGGGGCAAAAATCCCAATGTGGCTTCTAAAGAATTTGGTCACAAGGGTAGTCCGGCAGGAAAAGACGTTTCCATATCCAAAGCGAAATCGTCTAACGTACGACCAGTCTGTTATTACTGTAGGAAACCTGGTCATTTTTGGAAGCAATGTAGGGACGCTCCCAAATCTTTCATTCCTACCATGGCAATGTTGGTAGATAGTGTTAAAACTAGTTTCGAAACCGAGGAGCAGGTTCATCCCGAGACTACGGTACCAGACAGTACCTCTGGTAACATTGTTGATAGTGACCCACAGACGGGGCACGATGATGGTGAAACTGTCGCATCTTTCGTTAAGTTAAATGATCATGTTGTTAAGGATGTTAAAGGTGACTTAGAATTTGTATGTGGTCATAAAGTCCCAACAGTAAGTGCAGCCTGTGAGACTGTAGGTGCTGGTATGCCGATAGCTGAGGGCTTTATCGGGCATGTTAAAGTAAGAGTACTCCGTGACACTGGGTGTAATGGTGTAATAGTAAAGAAGGCCTTGGTGCCAGGGAAGGCTTTTACGGGTGAATATATCCCATGTGTCCTAGCTGATAAGACAGTACGTTATGTTCCTACAGCTTCGATATCTATTAATTCCCCTTATTTTACTGGAACCGTGCCAGTAGCATGTGTAGAAAATCCAACATGCGACGTATTGATAGGGAATATACCAGGGGCTAGGTTACCATGGCAACCAGACCCAAATTGGGAGGCACCACAGAAAAAGGCGAACTCCTCCGAAGTTGCCAATGCAGTAGAGACCCGTAGTCAAACTCGAAAAGGAAAGGTGTTCAAGCCTCTAAAAGTAAAAGAACCGTTCTCAGAAATTGTAACAGCGCAGAGTCTAAGAGAGGAACAACAGAATGACCCCTCATTATCAAAGATGCGTACAAAGATAGGTATGGTGTCAGACCATAAAAACGGTCGTGCAACCTATATGTTACAGGATGGTATATTATATAGGGAGTTCAGAAAGGTAGACAGTGAAGGCGATGACGCTATACGCCAAGTTGTAGTACCAAAAAAATTTAGGAATGCCGTAATGAGCGTAGCACATGAGTCAATTTTGGTAGGACACTTAGGTACCCAGCGCACTGTCAATAGAATCCTACCGAACTTTTTCTGGCCAGGAATGCAGGCGGACATAAAACGATTTTGTCAGTAATGCGACATATGTCAGCGCACAGTGCCGAAGGGACGAATCACAAAAGTACCTTTAGGTGCGTCTCCCCTCATAGATATACCATTTCAAAGAATCGCCGCAGACATTGTAGGCCCCATTTTTCCATCGTCCGAACGCGGACACAGATATATCTTAGTAATTATGGACTATGCAACACGGTACCCGGAAGCGATACTGATGAAATCTATTGAGTCCCAAAGAATAGCAGAAGAGTTTCTGAACGTATTTTCAAGAATGGGATTCCCTAGTGAAGTGCTTACAGATCAGGGCCCACAATTCGTTTCTAATGTAATGAAAGAAGTGAGTACGCTAATGTCAATAAAGCAGTTAACAACGACACCATACAATCCGAAATGTAACGGTTTAGTGGAAAGATTCAACGCGACATTAAAGTCTATGCTTAGGAAAATGTGCGAGGAGCGACCCAAAGACTGGGATAGATATATAGAGCCTCTGCTATTTGCGTATCGAGAAACCCCACAGGGCAGTACCAAATTTTCCCCCTTTGAACTTCTGTTCGGTAGAGCCGTGAGAGGGCCAATGCAAATTTTGCAAGAGCTATGGACAGGTAAAGTCAATGAAACTGAAACGCAACACACGTATCAGTATGTTATTAGTTTAAAAGAAAGATTGCAGGAGACGTGTCAATTGGCTCGTAGAGAGTTAGAGAAATCCCAAGCGAAGTACAAAACATATCATGACAAGCGGGCAAAGCCAAGAAAGCTTGTAGTAGGTGATGAGGCACTCCTCTTATTGCCCACAGATAATAATAAACTGATAATGCAGTGGAGGGGGCCATTTTTTGTTAGGAAGAAAGTTAATGATATGGACTATGTTATAGATGTAGGGGGCTCTTTGAAAACATTTCACATCAATATGTTGAAGAAATACTTTAGGGCCGAAAGTCAGCCTAGTAGTGTGTCAACTATTGTGACAGCCCAGGCATCAGAATTTCTGGATCTAGTGATTGTCTCACATATTGAGGATGTCACAGACATTAAAGAATTTAAGTGTAGTCTTCGGTGTGAAAAGGAACTGATAAGCCTACCCACACTAGAAGCTAAGGAAAGTGTTGCAGATGTGGATATTAATGTTAATTTAAGTAAGGAAAAGAGAGAGGAATTGAGGCGTTTAGTTGAGAAGTACCCCCAGGTGTTTACCGATTTGCCTGGTAAAACTGATTTAGGTGAGCACGACATTATCCTTGTAGATACTCGCCCTGTTCGAAAGAAACTATATCCCGTTCCGCATGCAAAAAGGCAGGAAATTCAAAAGGAGCTCGATCAGATGATTGAGATGGGTATAATTGAACCTAGTGACAGCCCTTATGCTAGTCCGTTAGTTATCGTAAAGAAACCAGACGGTTCAAACAGATACTGTGTGGATTATAGGGCTTTAAATGCCAAGACAGTGTTCGATGCTGAACCAATCCCGGACACGTCTGAGATATTCGCAAAATTGGCAAATGATTGTTACTTTAGCAAATTGGACCTCACAAAGGGCTACTGGCAAATTCCGGTTAAAGGGGAAGCCAAACCAATGACGGCATTTGTAACACATCATGGACTTTTCCAATTCAAAACACTACCATTTGGCCTGGTAAATTCGGCAGCCAGTTTCAGTCGTGTTATGAGGAAATTATTAAAAGGGATCCCTAAGGTTGACAATTATATTGATGATATTTTGATCCATACCAGTAGTTTTGAAGAACATTTACAAACACTCAGAGATGTTCTGGAAAGAGTAAAGAAGCATAATTTGACCATCAAACCTTCCAAATGTTGTATTGGGTACGACCAAGTAGAATTCTTGGGACATATTGTAGGTAGGGGCAAGACTACACCTAGACCTGAAAAACTTGCAGCAATCAGAGATGCCCCTAGACCCAAGACAAAATCTCAGTTAAGATCTTTCCTTGGTTTAACTGGCTACTATAGAGCCTTCGTTCCAAATTATGCTGAAGTAGCTGTTCCGTTAACCGACAAACTAAAGAAAGGTGAACCAAATCAAGTTCGCTGGGAAGAACCTCAAGAAAGGTCATTCCAAATACTAAAACAACAGCTTAGTGATTCCCCAATATTACATTTACCTGACTTAAGCAAGGAGTTTGTTTTGAGGACTGATGCAAGTGACATGGGTATGGCGGCAGTGCTGCTTCAAGAAGATGATGGTATCAAATTCCCCGTTGCCTACGCAAGCAAGAAATTTATTCAAGCTCAAAAGAATTACTCAGTTATTGAAAGGGAATGCTTAGCTATTATCTGGGCCGTTCAAAAGTTTGAGCCCTATCTCTATGGAACTGAATTTATAATAGAGACTGACCATCAACCCCTTAAGTGTATGAAGAAATCAAGAGTCGCGAACAGTCGCCTAATGAGATGGGCTATGATTTTACAACAGTATCGATATTCTATTCGAGTAATTAAGGGTAGTGACAATGGACATTCCCTCTGATGTATGTACTCACAGTTTTGCGCAACTGCTTGTAATCATATTATCTCCTAAGCTACTGCAAGATGGAAACAGGTTAGTCAAGGTTGCCAAAAAAATGTGAACTATGCTCAATCCAATCCCCTTGACAAGACAAGACAAAAGTACAATGTACTTTATTTTGTATATTTTTTGAAATGTTTTTCACCTTTGCCAAGGTTCCATAAAACATGAACACAAATCGCTTTTTTTTTATTTTTAAAAAACAAAATGAAAACTTCAGCATAAAAACACCTGATAAAATGAAAGAGATTGCACCATTTTGCATCTCAACTCCTTTTGCAAAGCACCCCAACCCAAGGCCAGTGGTTCGTCAATGCCGGCTACAGTACGACGTACAACTGGCAATTTCAGCAACTTGGCGTTAAACTTCAGCATGGAAATTTCAAACTTTCCAGTATGGCGTCTATCATCAAAAAGTTGTTCGTAAACCTTTATTTACTCAGCTCTGACAACTTAAAGTGGTCCTGACAAGTTTCAACAATCCCCAGGAAATACTTATGAGTTGATTATTAGTACAAATTATCATGAAATCTTGTTTTACAGCCCCATTTACCACACTTTTCATAAAACGAGAGCATTTCTTGTAAACCCTCCCGTTTTTGGCATTCTCAAGCGCACAGTTAATAAACCATGACGTCAGAAATGGGACATCGATCCTAACGTACATGTAGCAAAGACGGCACAGAAAGCAAGAGTGTACGAAAATGGCCATTGACTGTACGCATCTACGTGCACACAGTTTAGTTGGAATCTGAACCCATGACCTGTTGATTTCATACTAACTAAGCAATATAACTCGTCACCAATTTTTGAATTTCGCTCACGAATACACTGGGCAGGGATGGAAACATGGAAAAATCGTCCCGAAATGTATTTAACCAAAAGGAAAATGGGCCACGATGAATATGAAGTAATAATACTCACCAGTGGTTGTAATTTCAACACGAGAAGAAGCACCGTAAAACTAAAAGCACAACTTCACTGTATCGTTGCGTTGTAGGCTATTAACTATACCGAGGCTTCATGCACTGTCGTCAAAAAATGTCCAGAATAACACTCCAAGTTCATTATTCGCCAAGAATGTAGGAAATTTTGTCACAAGCTTGGAATTATCCTCAAACTGAAATTCATAGCTGTAATCATCAGTTCACAAAGCGATTGTAGGCCTACCAGCTTTCGCGTGACCAACGTTACTTACGCCATTTTGATTGCACAACTATGTGATAATTACCACGCCTCATAGCAGTTTTCTCCTTTTTTGATAAAAATACCAAATACTGACATGACTTACGTGAATACCTTTAGAAAAATCCACTTTCAATCCATTGCGAAAAGTTAAGCAGTTTGACAATATAAGAACAGAATATCAGTATTTTTAATCCATATTTAAGCAGCCCAAGCGTGTGGAAAGTTTGTAGGCCTAGGCAGGCCTACGCACCTCATAGAACATAGACAATGTTCGAACCGATGGCCAAATCCTCAGCTGGCTAGACGACCGTGGCAGCTTCATTAGCTTGGAAACGTTACCGGTACGATCGGCACCGGACTCCGTCACCGGTTTTGCAGTGATTTATTTATTCTTTAGAACCAGAAAGCCCAAAGGCTTAGTGATTCCTTGCCGAATGGGGATGCTTTGTTGCACTGAGGTTTATCCCTCAAATTTATCTTTCCTGACTACATCATTTTATGTTTTAACAATTTGACCTCTGCTGACCTCACATGACCTTTGAACCCCACCAAATATAACAAAAAAGAAAATCTGAAGTATCTTGAAAGGTATTCAACTGCAACCGATCTTGGATCTTGAAAATTCTTGGAAAATTTTGCTTTTTGACCTCTGGTGACCCGGCTAGATGACGATGTTAGGAATACTTGGGATATTTTGCTGTTTGACCTCTGGTGACTCCTGATGACTATCTTGGGAATTCTTGGGAAATTTCACTTTTTGACCTCTGGTGACCCCATATAACAATCTTGGGAATTCTTGGGAAATTTTGCTTTTGCTTCCTGGCCTCTGATAACTCCAGATGATGATCTTGGGAATTCTTGGGAAATGTTGATTTTTGACCCCAGTGATGCAGATTACAATCTTGGGAATTCTTGGGATATTTTGCTTTTTGACCTCTGGTGACCCCATATAACAATCTTGGGAATTTTTGGGAAATTTTGCTTTTTGACCTCTAGTGACCCCATATAACAATCTTGGGAATTCTTGGGAAATGTTGCTTTTTGACCCCAGTGATGCCAGATTACAATCTTGGGAATTCTTGGGAAATTTTGCGTTTTGACCTTTGGTAACCCAAGATGACCTTTGACCTCCACCAAAAACAATAGGGTTCCTCCTTACATCATGACAAATCTATAAACCAAATATGAAGTGTTGCTCATTCCTATCTTGAGATATCATGATTACGAACTTTTCAGCTTTTCAGCTTTTAACCTCCAGTGACCTCAAATGACCTTTGACCTTCACCAAAAAGAAAGGCTTCTTCCTGTCAACATGACAAATCTATGTACCAAATAAGAAAAGTGTCGGTCATTGCTATCTGGAGATATCGTGTTTACAAGCTGTTTACGAGGTTTTCGCAGTTTAACCTCTGTGACCTCAGATGACCTTTGACCTCTACCGAAAACAATAGGATTCTTCCTCTCAACATGACAAATCTATATAGGCCATTCCCATCTTGACATATGGCGATTTCAAGGTTTTCGGTCTCTGACCTCTAGTGACCTCAAATGACCTTTGACCTCCACCAAAAACAATAGGATTCTTTCTCTCAACATGACAAGTCTATATACCAAATATGAAAAGTGTCTGTCATTCCTATATTGAAATATCATGATTAACGAGCTTTCCGTTTTTTTTTACTCCGGTGACCCCAAGTGACCTTTGACCATCACCAAAAACAATAGGTCTCTTCCTCTCAACATGAAAAATCTACATACCAAATATGAAAAGTGTCGGTCATCCCTATCTCGAGATATCGCGATTACAAGGTTTTTTGGTTTTTGACCTCTGGTGACCTCAGATGACCTTTGACCTCTACCAAAACCAATGCGGTTCTTCCTCTCAACACGACAAATCCATACAGGCCACTCCTATCTTGAGATATCATGATTTCAAGGTTTTCAGTCTTTGACCTCTGGTGACCTCAAATGACCTTTGACCTCCACCAAAAACAATAGGATTTTTTTCTCTCAAGATGACAAACCTATATATCAAATATGAAAAGTGTCTGTCATTCCTATCTTGAGATATCGCGATTACGAGCTTTTCGGCTTTTTACCTCCGGTGACCTCAAATGACCTTTGACCTTCACCAAAAACAATAGGGTTCTTCCTCTCAACATGACAAATCTATATACCAAATATGAAAAGTGTCGGTCATTGCTATCTCAAGATAGCGCGATTACAAGCCATTTGCAAGGTTTTCGCAGTTTAACCTATGGTGACCTCAGATGACCTTTGACCTCTACCAAAAACAATAGGGTTCTTCCTCTCAACATGACAAATCTATATACCAAATATGAAAAGTGTCGGTCATCCCTATCTGGAGATAACGCGATTACAAGGTTTTCGGTTTTTGACCTCTGGTGACCTCCGATGACCTTCGACCTCCTCCAAAAACAATAGGGTTCTTCCTCTCAACATGACAAATCTATATACCAAATATGAAAAGTGTCGGTCAATCCTACCTTGAGATATCGCGATTACAAGCAGCGTCACAAACACACATACACACACACATACACACACACACACACACATACACACACACACACATACACACACACACACGACATCACCATCGCATAGATTCCTTGCCTGCCTACGGCAAGGAATCAAAAAGAAGCCTTGCTGTCAGAGAGTTTACCGAAACCACCAATATACTGTAACGTTAGTAACACTGCAGTTGATGTGCATATCCTTACGTACAGTACGTACGTACGAACGTACAGTACAGTATACACAGTACTACGTTTCATTTCACCTGGCTAGTCACAGATTTTCAAGTGCAAGAGTACGTAAAGCGTATTGGTGTGTTGTGTTATTGTGTACGTAACCTACTGTACCTACGTGAGTGCGTGCGGTCTTTCCATTGCTTCGTCGGCCAAAACAGAGTCTACCTTATAACCTCTTTTACTCAAAAATTAAGGGTTCTCTGATTTTTTCGTGACCATGGAGACATTCAGAAAAAACTTGTCAACGCAAATTTGGCATTTAAACCCAAAATGCATACGTTGAATAGGGGTGAGAACGCATGAAATGGAGAGGCAAAATCCCCACATATAGTACATATTGCTAGCATCTAGTCTCATGTGGGTTCTTTTTATGACGTCACATGACGTAATGGGTTTCAGAATTTTTTTACTTCCCTTCAATCGAGCTCAAAAAGCACCCAGTTTCTCTTAATCTTTAAGGACAGAAAAGAGTCATTTTAGAAAACGCTGATGGATGCACCTTGTAGAGGATTCTTTGTTCTATCAATATCACTTGCAATTCGCCAAAAATATTTGGCAAGAAATTCATGTCAGGACCACTTTAACAAATACAGTAACTAGCTTTTGTTTGGTCAAATTTGTTTGTACAATATTACATGTGAGCATGATTTATGCCTATTTGCTGTATTACTAGGTTTGCTAAACAATTGTTGCTTACTCTGTCAATCTGTATGTAGCCTAGATGGATAGCCGGGCTACATTTAGGTAGAACAGGCAAGATGGGCTACATCATTAGTATGACTGCGTGGCATGTTTCTCATGCCGAAGGCATGAGACTTGGTATGTCTGACCATTATCCAAAAGAAGAAGAGCCTAGCCTAGGGCTGAGTTGCAGCCATACGGCTAATAAGTAATATTATGCCTAACGTTAGGCCTAAGGTACCTGGTCGTTTCACCCCCTTGCCAGTTTGCAGGCTTCGACAAATCCCCCGCCCGACAGTTCGGGACAAGTAAAAACTTACTAGGGCAAGTGCATTGTTGAATATCATAGCTTGCCGGGCAAGTACCCTTGTGAAGTTTCCTCCACAAATGAGTTCAAAGGCATATTAAATAAAAGTGGACAAGTAGATATTCATGTGGACAAGTAGACTAAGAGAACGGCCACTAGGGCTGTGAACGTTTAGCAAAATTACTAAACGTTTAATCGCAAAATTTTGCGATCATTTAGCGATTAATCGCAAGTACCTATGATCAACATACTTTAAACGTGCCTTGAACATGATGAATATGTAACATTCATTAGTGACGTCAGCCGGGGGACATAGTTTCTATGAACCTCAAACACGGATCCTCATAGAAGCTCAACTTTGATGTCGTATCATGTGTGCCATTTGTATAATTATGTATTTCACTTTTTCAAAAAGAGTCTAGTGAACATCTAATTTTCTGTAATGACTGCAGATTGTTTTTTATCTCGTACGGAAAAATGGGTTTTGCGATTAATCGCTGGTAGCTTTGTACTAAACGTTTATTACACATGCGATCGTTTAACGATTAATCGCTAAACGGTCACAGCCCTAACAGCCACCCTGATGGACAAGTAATGAAAAAAGAATTTGTCGAAGCCTGCAGTTCGACCCAACCAGTTCGCTCCAGTCGTTTTGCCCCTCTGCCAGTTCGCTCTAAAGTGGAAGTCTTTTTGCCCCAAGTACCAACAGTACCAGTTCACCCCCTCGATTTTACTAACTTGAACACTAGATGCTATTGCTTAAAGTGATGCCGTGAGATTGCAAAAAGTAAAAAACATTAAAAAATCGAGTTTAAAATTTCAGTGATTCCTTTGAGTGACCCGTATGAACAGTGAGGGAGAAAAAATAAGGCCTGTTGTGCGAATTCCGTCAACAGCCTTAAAATTTTCGTAAAAGTAACGACTAAACTCGAGGAAATCACAAATGTGCTGCGGACAAACACTATTCAGTCTCCTAACGAACATCAGTTGAGCGGACCAATGAGAACGAAGTACTAATGCATATTCATTAGACGTAAACAGCTGATCGATTTAGCACAACAACACAAGTGAACAAGACGCATGGTGTGTGTGGATCTTGAAGAGGTAACGTTGATATTGCAATGTACAGAGTGCATGGTAATACCACTACACCGTTTTACTGTAGTGGCCTAACTTAGGCTATAGTATACTGGCTCAGTGGTACCTCTGTGTAAATTAAGCCTAATTTAGGCTACCGTTAGATGCTCTGCCTTTATGTGCACTTACCATCGTCTTTGACGTTCTTACTCATGGCGATAGTATTGGTGTAACTTTCGTTGTAAACCTGTAACGTCCAAATTCAAATCGGTACTGTAACGCGTACCAAAGAGTGAAAGACTGTGGCCTGTACTACGTAGTATTGAGGAAGCTACACTGAGTGTTTACAAGTAAGTGTTATGAAGCAATTACGCAAGAACATGCATTCTCTCTGGTCGTGAGACTGCTATAGCAGGGAGTTGTTATTACTCCCTGGTTATAGTAGAGATCAGTGGTCGTGAGCGAACAGCTGTAGGCTACCGTAGAGCAGGGAGTTGTTATTTGGAAATAACTCCCTGCGAGAGCTAGTCAGGCTGGAGTGGTATGGTACGTCTTTTTTAACTTGGTGACACCTCAATAACATTGCATATTCAACATCAGGTTCGTTGTAGGCGTGGTTTAATGCCGTATAATAAGGACCGTTTTTTGAAAAAGGCCTTCAAAAATTTACCGATTTTATGCTGTTTAGGTTACTTCCCGAGATTATCACTATCATTTTGAGCTTTCAAATTGTATTCTTCAACTCTGTAAAGCACTCGTGGCATTTTTAAGAATAAAGAAAGACATAAGAAGAAGCAAAATCTTATGTTTTTCCTTTTTGCAAACTCACGGCATCACTTTAAAGCCTAGTCTGCATTGTCAGAGCATGCTACCAGTTGTAAAAAGAATGTGAATCCAAAAAAGAGATTTGATGCACAAGAAATGAAAATAAATAGGCCCAGTGTTCTTTAAACAAAATATGAATGCAAACAACAACAAAAAAATTGGTTTTCAAAAAAAAAAAAAAACAAAAACAAAAGATGCCAGAAATTAAAGAGATGAGGGGAAATGTGACTCCAGAAAAGAGAGTTGCTGCACAAACAGGGTTCGAATTACTTTTTTTTTCTACATGCACTGGTGCATGTACGTAGGTCAAAACTACATGCACAGTAAAATTCCAACATGCACCAATCAATCTTAAAATCAGAAATACCAGAAAAAGTTGGGAGGCATGGTTCACGATTTGACAGTATTTCAATCATGTTGTCAAGGACAAATCTAGTTAACATAACATAACATAACATAACAGGTTAAAGGGCAAAGGAGGGCTAAGGCCCCATAAGATGCCCTGAAGTCCAAACAACCATAACTGAAAACAAAGAACCAACCAACACCAAACGAGCCCAGCACAATTAGATTCTACCACACTTATGGAAGAACTTGTCAATGTTAACCTTAAAGCAGTGCACAGATGTGGAGTTAACTACCCACTCAGGCAGACTATTCCACTCGTTAACAACTCTATGAGAAAAGCTGAACTTCCTAATGTCGAGCCTTGCAAAATTCTTAACTAGCTTCTTACAATGGCCTCGAACCCGAGAATTACATTGAACCTTTAAATAATTGCAAGAGGACAAAGGATTCCTTTCAAAGAGAAATTTGTACACCTGAAGCATGTCCCCCCTAATCCTTCTCAACTCCAGGGTGGTAAGCCCAAGATGCTTAAGTCTAACATGATAAGGTAGGTGTCTCACCTCGGGTATAAGGCGAGTGGCTCTCCTCTGAACTTGCTCTAAAAGAAGCTTGTCCTTTTCATAGAAGGGACTCCAAGCCTGGGCTGCATAGTCGAGGTGGGGTCTTACCAACTGCTTATACAGATTTAGTACAATTTCTTTACTAAAACTACTGAAATTCCTCTTGATCAATCCAAGTACCCTATTAGCCCTAGCAGCAGCAGCTGCACACTGTCTAGATGGCTTTAAATCACCTGTAATAACTACACCCAGATCCCTCTCAAAAGTCACATCACTCGGAATACTACCATTCAAGTTATAATCATAGCTGAAATTTTTAGGACCAAAGTGAAGGACTTTGCACTTATCTGCATTAAAAGACATTTGCCAAGTCTGAGACCATGAAAATAACCTATCCAAGTCTTTTTGCAGTAATGAGGCATCATCCTTATCACTAACCTTCCTATAGAGCTTAGTATCATCAGCGAACTTACTAATACTAGATGTGAGAGAGCTATCAATATCATTGATGAAAATTAAGAAAAGAAGCGGGCCAAGAACAGAACCCTGTGGAACTCCACTTGTAACTTCTTTCCAAGAAGAGAAATTACCATTAACAACAACTCTCTGAGATCTACCATTGAGCCATGAATTTATCCAGTCAGCACAACTGCCCTTGATGCCTAACCTATGCAGTTTAACCATAAGTCTACCTAATGGAACTTTATCAAAGGCTTTTGAAAAATCAAGGTAAATGACATCAACACTGTGACCACAGTCAAGAGATGAGGAAACATCCTCAAGAAAGCTTAGTAAATTAGTAACACAAGATCTACTCGGTAAAAAACCATGCTGTGACAGATTGAGTAACCCATTATCTAAAAGATATAAACAATCCTTGATTACAGATTCCATAACTTTGCACACAACACTGGTTAAACTGACTGGCCTATAATTGCAAGGCAAGCTCCGATCCCCCTTTTTGAAAATTGGAGTAACATTAGCAATCCGCCAGTCAGCAGGTACAAAGTTTGAATCCAGAAACTTCTGAAAAATAATGCAAAGAGGAACTGACAAAATCTCGGAGCATTCATGGAGAATGGCAGGATGGATCCCATCAGGCCCAGGGGCCTTACTAGCTTTTTAACTCTTCAACTTATTACAAACCACCTCTTCAGAGAAGACAACATCACTAACTAAAGAAGAATTATCAGAATCCCTACAAGTCCCTAAAACAGATGATTCCTTGGTAAAAACAGATACGAAATAATCATTTAACAAATTAGCCATATACTGATGATCAGTAACTAGTGTGCCTTCATTACCTTGGAGAGGCCCAACACCCTCCTTAACCTTCTGCTTAGACCTGACATAGGCATGAAAAGATTTTGGATTTACCTTAACCTCCTTGGCCAATTGCTTTTCAAACTTAGCTTTAGTGTCAATAACCAAATTTTTAACTAAGAGTTCCTGCTTCTTGTAGACTGCAAAGTCATCAGAATTCTTACTGACCCTATATCGACGCCAGCACTTACGCTTCTTCCTGGCTGCTCTAAGTACCTCTCTGGACATCCAGATTGGCCTATTTTTAACCACAGCTTTCTTGAGTGGGATACACAACTTTGTAGTGTCAGTAACTATATTACGAAAGACACTCCATGCTTCAGCAGGACCTAAGTGAGACAAACGTGCAACCCAATCTATGGTAAGAAGCTCTTTAGCATGAGTAAAGTTAGCCTTGCTGAAATCTAAAACAGTTTTGTCACTACCTTGAAGTTTGCTGAAACAAAGTAACTCAAAACTTATGAGGTCATGGTCACTAGATCCTATCTTACCACCACTAGCTACATTTCTAACCATGTTTTCGTCAGTACTTAGTACCAAATCCAGACAATTGTCCTCACGAGTGGGAAACAGAACATGCTGGGTAAAGAAACCATCAGACACTGCCTCGAGAAAATCCCTCCCATGTGACCCACTAGTACATGAATGCCAATCAATATCAGGAAAGTTGAAATCCCCAAACACAACTGCCCTTTTCGAAGAAACTATCCTAAAACTTTCGAACAAACTCTGATTATTATCAGCACAAGAATTTGGTGAACGATAAATAATACCAACAACTAAAGGAGTGCAAGACTCATTGCCAAAACTAATTTCACACCACAAGCAGTTAGAAAATCCTGAAGAAAACTTGTTGGTGACATCAGCACAATTTATGCTATCCTTAACATACAGTAAAACCCCTCCACCCCTACCACAGACAGTATCAGCCCTATCCTGCCTGAAAATTTTGTACCCAGGAACCTGAATTTCAGAGTTTCTGATATCACTATGGAGCCAAGTTTCAGTAACCCCAACTATGTCTGGATTGTCTATGGAAATATGAGCAAGGAACTCACTGAACTTATTGAAAAGGCTGCGAACATTGGCAAACATGACCTTCATTCCACAAACTGCCCTATTTACATGTTTCCCCTTGTTACTAACACAATCACTCTGAGCACAATAAAACTCAGAAACCCCCCCCCCCATTCTTGGCTGACCTCACCCCTGACTCTAGTTTGACACCTGCGAATCAACAGCCCTAGAAACCAACCTACCCAGCTCATTAGCCCCTATGCTCGACAAGTGCAACCCATCTTTAGCAAAAAGATCCCTCCTATTTACAAAACCAGCCCAGGTATCAACAAAGAGAAAACCCTCAAGAGCACACTCGTTTTTCAACCACTTATTAAATCCCAAAATTTTGCCCCAAGAGACCTTCCTATCAAACCGAGGGAGAATACCACAAACAACCCCTTTCGAACGTGTCGACTTTAGCCTACAAATCAGTTCCTTATACTTTGACCTAAGTGAAATTTGATTGTCCCGACTGAGATTATTAGTGCCCACTTGCACAGCTACAACTTCCTCGTCCCCAACAATTTTGCCAACTCTGGCCGAGATGTCCTCAATTCTAGCACCCGGGAGACAAATCCTTACCCTGTTCCTTCGGTCCCTCTTACAAAATTCCCTATCAGTATACCGAGTAATGGAGTCCCCAACAAACAGTACCTTACCCTTAGCCTTTTCACCCTCCCACAGACCACCAGAAATACCAAAGTCTCTCTCCTTTGATTCCTCTACAACCTCCTGAACAATATCCTCCACTGATAATCCCAAAAAAGAATTTGACGTCTCAACGGCTGGACACCCCTCAACAATTTCAACAGGCTTTCTACCTTTCTGTACTGAAACCCACCCATTTGAGCTGTCAGCAGCAGCCAAAAGTCCTTCAAGTTCTTTTAGGCGGTTACACTTCTGACAAACAAACACAAAGGTATTTCTAGATGCTTCTTCAAATGTGCAATTTAGGCCCAAATTTACAAATTCAGCCCACATACCACAATCATCACAACAAATAAGTTGGTCTTCAGCCATAGGTAATCAACAAAAAGGTACAGTACGGGAACAGGCAACAATACAATAAATCTAAAAAGTTAGCTATGAAGGAAAGTAAGAGCTACAGTAGCTAACCCCTATAAGCTAAAGCCTCAAGTATTGGCTAGACCTAGGCCTAATAATATAAAGAAAACTAGCCTAGACCCTCTAGTAAGTTAACTAGGTGATACTGTAGCTAGCCTAACGTTGGGCTATAGGCCTAAAGTTAACGATAGAATATTAACTTAGAAGCTAACTAAGGCCCCTAACCTTAGACTTGCAGAGTAAAAGCCTAATATAACTGTTAGGCTTTACACAATGGCCTACGACAAAACACAAATGAACAGGTAAGGTTAGGCTCACACAAACACTGACACAGACAATGTGTTAGGATAGTAACAACAACAAATACCTGACAAGAGACGACGGAAAAAGAAACACAGAGGAAAAGTCACCAAAACAAAGCAACAGACAACAAAAACTGACAACTAAGAAAGAAATGAAGCTTTCAAACTAAACCAGATGAAGAAATACACAACGATGAAAAACAATCAGTTGGAAAAACTAGCAAAATTTACGAGCACCGAGTTAAGCACTGTTGTCACTTCGAGCACCAAGCACACGGTTGGCACACGGTGGCACATAGTTGATGCATAAACTTTAATCCAAACGTGATCAAAAATTGGACACGTGGGATGTGATGCTATACACACCTCCACACTGTTTAGCAGTATGAACATGTGACATGCAGGTTTCACAACAATGTGTATTGGCAATTTGCAAGGTTATCCAGCACAAGGTAACATGTAAGCACATAATTATCACCCCACCTGTAAGTAAAATCCACATGCACATGTTTTCACTCCTTTTTTTACGTGACATGTTTCACAACACCCGTACCAGGTGGTTTCTTTTTCCCACATTGGAGGGTACTACTTTTCAGTCGTCGGCTTTCCCATGGAATAGTAGGCCCTATAAGGCCCCTCGTCCTGACATCATGATGAGGGTTAAACTATCCAATGGGAGGCGTGGACTTTGTTTTGCACTGAACGCGATAGTATGGAAACCAAATTTCTGTGGAGAAATGTTTCTTTTTGGAAGACATTTTCTGATCCAAATGAATCATCATAGGCTAGGCCCTACTACTCAAGTGATTGGAACACGCGATTTGAACATAGGCTATGTATGTATTGAAAAGAGGTAAGGTGGATGGGATCATGGCCACTATCCGTCCGGCAGACTAGTACAGTACGATATTAGGAATATTGAAGTATTCATACTTTTTGCTAAAAAAAATATGAGATATTAAGAGAGTGGTTCTCAAAATGTTTTTGGTTGTATATTATCCACCTTTCTTTTTAAATTGTCTAAGAAGAATTATTTTGAGAAAGACTCATCATTTACCATAAAAATGTGAAAGTAAAGAGGGGTTGCAACCCCCTATTTTTCAATGGAATGGAACAACCGGACAGATAGTGGCCATTATCTGTTGGATGTTAAGACAAAAATTGTGATTTAGTTTGGCGAAGTTGGTACAGAAAGGCCGTGAAGTGTGCTACCTTTCCATTATTAGGGGCTATAGGGCCTAGGCTTTGTGGTATTTACTAGCCTATATAACACTAGGGCTGCATGTGGCTATGCCAATCTCAACCCTGAAGTGAATAGACACCTACTAATCCTATTCACTTCTGGCTATTCATCTCTCTTCACCTTAGTTTGAGGTAGCCTTACAGTGAGTTACAAGAAGTAGGCTATCTCCTAAAACAGGCCTAAGCATTACCCTACCGTTGACCTGTGGTAATGTGAGCTCAAACCGCTAGCCTAACGTTAGTAATAGGCCTAACGTTGTTAGTACATATTAGTTATTACCAGGGAGCTGCCGGCCGCGACGGCCACGGACTCCCTGGTATTACAAATCGAAAAGAGGATTAGATAGGCTTAGGCCTAACCAAGTTCTGAATCTACTCACAACAGAACTCAGATTTTAGCACTTAAAATCTAGACCCACGGACCAAGAACTAGCCTGCTAAAGCATTTTCGGACGCAAAATTAACAAGTATGGTCTGCAACTCCGCTGTCCAAACTTTCAAACCTTGTTTACATTTCGCGGCGATGTCAAAATGGTTGGCACTATTGCAGAATGCAAATATCAGCTAGCTGTAGACCACATGACAGTGTCATATACATAGTCTTCAGTGTCACGGTAAACTCAAACGTAATCAGGGCTACCCTGATATAGTAACCTTTATAGAAGGTAGCCATGGAGGGACCGGGTTTCGTTCACCCTAACATTTAAGTGCCTTCCCACCTTGCAAAAACTGTAATTTTGCCAATTTTTTTTTTTTTGGTTGTGAGCTTTATTTCCTTAGATTTGGCGGAATCTAAGGAAATTGAATTGTCAGAAGTGGTTGGTTGAATTCCAGTCACCAATCACGCAGGTAGTCCGCACATATGTCGCTAGCCTACCGTCAAGTTTTAGCCGGCCATCCCTAGTTGAAGTCCACTAATTTTAATCCACAATCCATCAGAGAACTTCCTGTGCAGCTATCTTGAGATCAATGATAAATTTCATGACCTTCTCAACAGCTCTTAACAAGGGCATGATTGTTTGATTAACAGAGCAAGTTTGTTTACAAAAGGGATTAACTGCTGCAAGTGTGGAGATAAGGTTCACCAGAGACTGAAAGGCCCTTTTGTAGGGGGATTTTGGCTAAAATCTCATATTCTAGCAGCGTGAATTCGTTCACTGTTATTGCGTTGCGCATTATGGAACATCGTTCCTTTGCAAAACCACAAAATCAGGCCCGTATCCGGGGGGGGGGGGTGGTTCAGGGGTACGTCCGAACCCGCCCCCAGCACGACTTGGAGTTCGCCCCGGCCGGGACGGGACGTATGAGCTCCGCCGAAGCGAGGCCCGAAAAAAGGTCCTCACTCCGTCGGGGACACAAAATAGGCCTCTAAAAGGGTCAAAAACAAAAACAAAAAAAAAAGGTCTCCAGTTATTCATGGACATACCAAATACCAGCCGAAGGGCAATGATACCGCGCGACCAGCTGCGCGCGGAAAATTTTTTGTTCCGCTTCAAGTTAGCGTAAAATCGAACCTCCCGACTGAAAAAGCTGCATGCGGGCCTGAAAATGGATTTTATAACTTAGGGTCAGCTTCCAACTTCTCCATTCAAAGGAGAAAAAGTTTCAAGATTCTACTTTGGACTTTTCAGGGCCGTGAACTACTGACCATGGTAATTTAGGCTACTATAGCTGTGGTTCAAGTTGAAATGATATAGAATAGGGGAAATTTCCGTATATGCCTCTGACTCATTGTGCCCGTGTCGAATTTTAAGTTGCATGTTTTAACGTTTTGAACGTTTTAGCGTGTCTCCAGTTGGCATGCGTGTTGTTGTGATCCGAATGTGTGATTCTAAACCAAAAAATATCAAGTGAACGAATTTCGGGATACTGCCGAAATTCGGTCCCCTATAAACACCATGCTCTAGCGAAAAGTAGATACACCACCCGGCGGTATAAAAGATCAAAATAGGGGGCGCTCCACCATTATATAAAACTGCACTTCGGCCGAAGGTGAACCCTCTACAAGTAGTCCCTATAAATTTTGTTTAGGTTGATTTTTGACCCTGTTATGAGAGAGCAGTGAATCCTTTGTTGAATGTATTTGGTAGTGATTGAGTTGGAGATTATGCTATTCAAAAATGGGAGAAATTGGCTCCACCTGAAACGATTGAGAGGCTTTGGAAAAACAGCGGCCCTGTCTCATATATTGGTGAGTGACATGGGGCGGATCACTGGTCTTGTATACATACGCCTGTAGCTCAAAACGTCAATGGTCATACTACGGGAATTTTTAAGTGCCAGTAACAGCAAACAAGGGTGATTTGCATTGATAGGTAACAAGCTAGCTAGCGTTGAAAACTTCGACAAGGAATGAGAGCATAGTGTGTAAGTCAATAGCAACAATTAATGGTGAAGCGCCCCTTTATAAGCATAAATTTCAAACTTAAAATGGGGCCTTGATTCCCAAAGGGAGCCAAAATATCAAAAGAGCCAAAAGAAGATATAAACGGGCGCAAACTACCCCTCATATGAAAGCTCACGAGTACGCCTTCACAATGATTTGAAATTTATGTGCCATGACCGTTGAGATTTTGAGCTAGAAGAGTTTGTATAATTGGGTGCATGATGTTTTTCTTTTTTAATTTACTTCATTCAAAATGTCATTTTACATCGCGAAAGGATAAACTGCAAAAAGGTGCCTGAAATACCTTCAACTTTCTTCTTTTTTGCCTGATGAGTACTTCAACTCCTTTACTATCGCATACGCATTACAAATTGAACACA
>JAIZAY010000921.1:0-25639 GCA_029531755.1 Holothuria leucospilota | reverse complement strand
TTACTAATGAAAGATCCTTACGGTGAACCTTTTCACAATGTTTACCCATGTTACACCTTTGCTGTATATTTGCATGTGGGTTTCAAGAGCAAATATGGGGTATGATTTATATCGTGTCTACTGTTGGATTTACAAGTCAGAAGAATCCAGATTAACGACTTCAGGCTAACTTTAATTTGAAAGCACCCATTGTTATGATAAATATGGAATGAAATAATAATACAAATATTTATCCAAACGAAATAAGGGGAAAGTCTCTCAATTCAAAAGATTAACATCAGCAAACAATAGAAATTAAATATTGAAAGATGTAATCAAAGAAATCGATAGCACGACTTCCTTGATGTTTTTTGTTTCAATTTCAATCTGAATTTGAACATGACATCTTCCCATACAATTGGAGTGATTTTCAATGTAAGATTTTAAGAGTGCTGTCGGCCTGCGCTTATTTTCAGTGAACACTTCTTTATACTGATACCATACCGAATACTCTGTCACTGTGTTGTCTGAGCCTGGGTCCGCAAGAGAAAAGTATGGCCCGCTCATTCACAAATCCTCAGCGCATCTTCAAATTAAACTATCCGATGGTGCATATTAAGCACACTTGTGCATAAACGTATAATAACGAGCGTAAAATGCATACATATTAAGCACACTTCTGTACATAGAAGTATAATAACGAGAGTAAAATGAGACTGCAAGATAATTAAATGCTTCACTTTACACAATTCGATATTAGTTCTGAATGAATTCTTCAACATATTTGATACTCTTTGAATTTTCATAAGTGACTTTTCTTGTTTCAAAGATAAAATTAACTTTAGTTAGTTAATTTGATACCCTTTTCATTACCGAAATAATATATTGCATTTTTTATGAAACCAAGTTTTCCATTTTTGCTCCAGCAAGAAATATTCGTTGCACCATTGGGTAAAATCACCAAACCCTTTCTTGCATGCAGCAGATATAGTTAGCAAAGATGAGACATGATCAAAGTGTGTCCATAGCTAAACAAGCAGATGGGTACCCTCCTGGATACACCATGCGCTCTTTCATTTTCACCGTAGATCACAACAACCACTTGGCTTAACGCATATAGACCTTATGCACATGACGTAATTGAACAAAAAGCATGCCCTCCAATGGAGGAAAGCGTGTATTATTGCAATTTTTACCATCAAATGCAGATAGCTTATTTGTAAACCAACATTCTAAAAACATCTAGTCAACTGGGGCACGAACCGGAATCTTGTCAAATATTTGACAAGATTTGTTTCAACGTTGACTAGAAATGGTTCGAAAATGAAACTATTCGTTTCATTTATGAGTCGAATCTAGTCAAAGATTTGACAAGATTCCGGTTCCTGCCCCTATTGATTAGATTCCATTCAAATTTTACCAGAACATTTTTAGAGTGAAGGGTTAGGCGCGTAAGTCTACTACATGCGCATGCGAAATCTACGGGTGCGTGCACGTGTGCTTCATTGATTTCCTCCAAACTGACGTCGCATGACTTCAATGCATAAGGTCTACAGGAAAATTTGTCACTTCACTCTCCTTAAGGATTATCGTCGCAAAGGAATGAGATACCGAGCATTATTATCCTTTACTTGGCAGTGATGGCATTGAAAAATAGGCAAAATGCCAACATGTAGGTAAAATAAAAGACTTACAATTCACATTCAAGTAAATGGTTTTCTTGTACTTTGCCAATTTTTGCTCAGAATCAATGCACACAATCTCCCGATGGGTCCGCTCAACGGTCAGACGTGAAGATGCATAGGCGGTTTGAGTGTAATTATTCATAATTTGTTCATCAAGTGTGAGAGGCTCGTCGTCAATCGCTAAAGACACATACACGGGAGGATCCGCCCCGGTGGCGTTGCACTCGACTGTGACTTCAGTATTTTCATCCAAGTCGATCGATGTGTTAACTACTATGCCATTTACTGATATTGATAGGGTTGGTGGATCTGTCCAAAAAATTGAATACTGGCTTTAATAATTCGTTCTCTTCAATTATCTCCACAATTTCGCTAGTTAAGAAAACAATTTGTGTTAGCAATATCATGGTACCGTCATATGCTTCTTAATATCTTAAGAATATGACATTGTATGAAACTTAATTGCTCTGACAATTAGTAATCCTATGTTATCTAACGTAAAGACATTGAAATTACAACCAAAAGATTTTCAACCCCATCTCGAGCGAGAAAATTGCCGAAATTACAACGCATTGTGCTCAAAAATGATCAGTTGGTAGGTTTTAATACTAGGCCTTGGGCCAGAGGTACCCCTCGGGCACCAACCACAACACTCCGACCCAATATTTTTTAAAACCCTTATGGTCCCCTGAACACGAAATTAAGCAGTGACAGTAAATATTTTGGGTCTCATTTAAAATGGCTCCAAAAACAAAATGGCAGCAAAAATTATGAATATATTGTTTTAAATAATAATAAAGCAAAAAAATTCTTTAAAACTTTTTGAGGCATCGACTCTTACGATTTGGTCATAGTTTATGACAAAAATCCAAATTTAAGTTTTGGAACTGTATTGACAAAATTCAGGTTAACCAAGATGGCGGAAAAACAAAATGGCCGTCAATGCAATAATTATGTCAATATATTGTAATAATAGGGAAAATAATCTTTACAAATACTTTTGACACAGATAAACCTGACCTGTGTCCATACTCTGTTTTAAATATTTCAAAAGTATTTTTCAGGACATTTCTTGCAGGATCGGGGTCAACCGAGATGGCGAAAATAGCAAAATGGCTGCCCATATACGGTAACTATAATAATATATAGAAATAATGAGAAAAATATTGACGAAAAATATGTTTGACACACTTGTTCTTAATATAAGGCCCATGTTTTATGCCAAATAATTAAAAATTATTTTAAAAAAAAAATTCTGGAATTTAGGTTATCCAAGATGGCGGAAAAGGCACAATGGTTGCTAATGGTAGTTTCAATATATAGCATAATAATAAGGAAAATAATCCTTTTGGCAGCCATTTTGAACGAGTGGGACCCAAAACATGAACTGTTAATACTTGATTTTGTGTTTAGGGGACCATAAGGTTTCCAAAAAATATTGTTTCAGAGAGTTGTTTGGGGGGTGCCCGTGAGGTGAATCTGGCCCTTATCTTATACCTAATCAGTATGCAAGACTAGATGTAATTGCGGTATATATAAATATAGGTAGACAAACAGACAAACAGACAGATAGACAGACAGATAGAGAGATAGGTAGACCATAACTAATTAATTTATACTATCTCTTTTTGTTCAACTTGGCAAAATCGAGCACTTAAGTTCTGTGATTTGGCCACTTTTTTGTGTAGATATAGATATATATATATATATATGTATATATATATATATGTATATATATATATATATATATATATATATATATATATATATATATATAATTTACTTATTCCCCACTTAGGGGGAAAAATGTGCTTAAAAATCCGCACGTAGGGGGAAACCGTAAACAGGGAGAATTTTTTTCGCCTTTGCGTTTTCACACACTTTTCATATAAAAATACGTAAACGTATGGAAACGTCCTTTTAACCACACAATCTACAGGCTATTACTTCTATGTCGACGTATCTGTTAACACCTATGGATGACGGGCCATTGAAATAACTTTGATGTATATCACGGACACTAAAGGGAAACAACATGCTTATGTATTTAATTATCCTATTTTCGTTTTATCGTGAGGGGGGTATGACGGTTCCATCCTATGGTAGGAATTAGCGTTATATGTATATATGTATGTATATATATATATATATGAAAGTCTCGGCATACTGAGCGTGTTGTACATATATGTATATATGCGTATATATGTATACATGTACGAATGAATATGTGTATAAATAAATGTATATATGTATACATATCCATATCCACTTTATATATAAATATATATATTATAACAAGCTCGGGACTCTTTTTATGTTTATTAGACTTGGCCAAGTCTCTCGTGGTGTCATCTTTTCTCTCTGCATAGTCGTGTGCACTGTGCCGATCTTTTGATCAACACGCCCTCTATTGGCTGCTTATTGGTATCACTTTCCACAGAGAGACTTGAGGCACTTGGTTTCTGTGACGTCATACTATAAGCTTAGTACATTATTCCTAAGGAGGGGGCGTCAACTTCATAATCCAATAAACAGTCCTCATGTACAGAAATTAGTATCGTCCAATTAAAGGGAATATTATTAGATATGAGATATTTTTGACAATTGGGTAGCCGTACTTTTACTCAAATAAATATTTAAACACTAATTTTACGCAATAAACTTACACAAATATAATTTTTGATGTCAAATAAGACCTAATAAGACCTATATTTATTTTGCTCTGTGCTAGCACATAGTTACTATGAGTCCAGACACAATTAAAGTTAAATCTTGTAGGTGAACAACGTTGGTCCAGCATGGGGTAGCTGTAGCAACTCCCTGCTTGAACCGTACTAAACTGATGTACATATCATGCTTATATATCATATTGTCACGGGGCTAGGCATTTCTTAATACAGAACTAAGAGTATCAAGGCCTAAGTGATAGAAGACAAACATGAGCATGTTTATTTACTGGCTGTTAATTATTTGTGATGTTGGGCCTATCAATCTACTTATATGAAACCTTTGTTTTTCATGGATCCCTCATTACTGAAAAATGTGAAGGTATGTAGTCTACAAGGCCAATAGGGCCACCAGCTTATGTAAATGTAGCAGCCCAGTTTGAATAGTGCAAGGACTACAATACCCAGCGTTATCTAGCCCTTGAAGTTTGAACAGTGCATTGTATCTCTGTTACACATTCTCCATCATAGCCCATGTGAGAGACTATACAAATTTATCACATCTCCTCACCTTAAATGGGAATCATCTTCCAAAAAGTCATGATTTTACGACTAAATTCAGACCATGTACTGTATCTTTGGCAAAGTATATTTAGCTACAGTTACAGTATCATGGTGGCAATGCGATCCTTATACATGCCTGTGTTATGCATGCATGTTTACAATTCTTTTGGCAGAACTTGATTGCCTCTGACATGATAATAGCTATGTGTGTACCGTAGCCAACGCGTAAACTGTAGAGTCACATATCGCAGTCACCAAGTTGAATGTCTTAAGGGTGACTGACAGTATTCAGGCACTTCTTTACTGCTTTCTTTTTTCTTCTTGGCTGGAGGAGGGGGAGGGGCACACAAATTTAGATAGTTTCCACCAAGTACAATAAAATGTTGCAAATAAAAAAATTATTTAGCTGTCAGAGTAATGCGTAAGGTACAACAAATGCCAGATGTCTCTTGATATAAGTTGGAGAGGTCCAATTTAACTCACAGCCAAACTTTGTGACTTGGTGTAACTTTACGTAGGCTATACTTTGGATATAATTTAGCTGCAGTATTTGCCAAGTCAGTACCACATTGTGAACTTAAAAGAACGTATAAGTGCCAGCCAGTGTGAATGAAACAGAGAACTGTTTGGCATTAAGGCAATGTATGTATTCCCAGGGCAGACCATTTAGACATGTTAATGTTGTGGTACTAAACAGTACTGTACAGTATGTATATATGAGCAAATTAATATATGAAATACAGCAGCTTCCCCTATGGATATTGTGTTTTCCAAGCCTTGCTTAGTCAGTAATGCTATGTCATTGCAGTTCTGTACACTGAATTTGAGAAAAAATCTTTTTGCAAAGAGTTTTCGATATTTGTAACAGGCTTCTGGCCTCATATGTTTTAGCAAGCACTGTCAGTGTATTTTAGGGCCATATAAAAAATTTTTGAGTCAAACTGTGTTAGCATATGTGAGCCAACGAACTGGCTCCCTGCCCCTTCATCCTCCACCTACCAATCCCTGAGAAGTGGAGGGTACAGGTAAATTCAGGCATCTGTCGTAAGTAAATAGTTGACAACCTGCATATTTTCCAGAAGTCAACTATACTTCTATGGACTTGTAACTGTTACCTGTGCAGTTCAACCTCCTTAGTTTCTACCAAAAGAAACACTGTAAAGTTCAACAGTACATGGTCATATGCTTTATCCTGATGCACACATAACAATTCACATGTATGTTACTTCAGGTCATATGTGTCAGGGAAGGCAATTGAACTTACTTAGCAACAATTAGTGCATCTTCTTGAGCTAAGTTGCATGAAACGTGCCTTCTCAAGACCATTTCTATTTTACATCATGACCCAAAAGTGAGGAAGACCTGATGTATGAGTATTAAAAAGTTGGGTACATGTATCATGTACCAAGACAGCAAATCTTCACACTTCCTGGCAAGACCTCTTCATAGGTTGAGACATAAGTTTACACCAGAATCTTTATCTTTGTGGCTGCATGGATTGAGATCACTGCGGTGGTCACATGTGGGAATCTCTTACAAAGTATTATGCAGTATGTTAGCATGTGGTTAGACCATTACTTCTAGAGTAAATTTGACATGGAAGTTGTTTTTATGTAGTACACGACACCATAATACCAAATCTGTCATGGTCCATCACAGCAAGCATTTGAGTAATTATCCAGTAAATAATAATGTGTGTCGAACTTTAGGAGGATAATTAAAATTCTTTGTTTTGAATGTAACTATAAAGTGACTTGAGTAAAGCTGATTCATTTCTACATTTTTGGAGCAGGCTGACCTACTTATAAACCAAATTCTATGCAATACTGAACGCACTTTTTCCTCCTCAAAAGCAAAATTTCATATCACGTAATTGATACTATATTTAATTATGGAAACAGATATTTCAATATATCAGTCACATTGTATTCAATCTTTAAGCATTGAGTGAGCACAATGTGTTGCTTGTTAAGTCTTTTTTTCTTGAATCAAACTAAAAGTATATTAATCAAAGAATATGTTCAGTTTTAGTTATCCTACTGTAGCATAGCATGTGTAGGCTTATAAAATTTCTAGAGCTTTGTTGCTTTGTTGAAAAAGGGCATGGAAAGTTTTTGTTGTGGAATGTTGATCTTTGGGAATTTCGGTACCCAAATTTTCATGCTCAGTGTGGTATCTTTATTTCAGATGAAACAGTTAAAATCATAAACAGTTGAGAAAGTATTTTCTATAATGATGAATTTGCAGAGGTAACGTTGTATTGCTGGCCCACAGGTTCCCTTCCAACATATTAAACGATTGGTGTTGATGGGGGGGGGGGGTTGAAAAGGGGTAAATGAGAATGGGCTCAGCTCTATTATTTGGTTGCGTTCAATCCTCTCAGAGAAGGAATCTTACTATAGAGCCCTTAGGGCCCATGTATGCTGTTGCTTCAACCTGGTTTCCATGATGATGACATGGCGCAGTCTAGCAGATTAAGAGTGTAACAATCCCTCAGAATGGGACATCATTGGGGTATCACTGGATAAATCTCTAGCTGAAGCTAGTACCCATATCCAGGTGGTTAGATTGAGGAAGTCCGTGACTGTTTAACTTAATCACACACTGTAGTAACCATAGGAGTACAGGAACCCACAGCCATTCAATCAAGAGTTCCAGGCACTATCACTAGTAGTAGACTACCACATGATCTCTTTGAGGTGAAGGAGAATAGGACTTTACTTTGCTATGAGATGTTGCCCTCCTAATATGGCTCTTAAATCAGGATGCTGCAACTTAAATGGCAGCTCCCTGCTTGAATGTGGGCCTAAGGTATATTGAACAGTTGAACCGAATGAAGGAAACAATTTTGACAGTATTGATCTCTGGGTTTATTGAGAAATCACCGTTTGCTCAATTAATTTCTCTTCACAAGACTGGAATTAAACAAAACCTTTTTTGATGGTTAGTGAGAGCCAAGTTCCCACTAGTCATTTTACAGTACACGCAGTAGGCCATTGCCTTATTAGGAATTATGATAATTATAAGAATTACAAGAATTATAACACTTACTATAACACTCATGCAAAGAGTGTGTACATTTTTCCCTCTACCCTTCCTTATACTCCCTCCCTTACCCACACCAATGTCTTAATCTAAAAAATTTGAAATAAATCAACACTGAATCTGAAATCCACTTTCAAAGAAAGAATCTTTTCAAGTCTCTGGCTGCATTTTCTGCTTAACTGAAAAGAGTTAAATAGCACCCATGAGAAACACAGCCCAATTGAAAAGGGGCTATAGGATCACCTCAAACATATTTAGGGATATGATTATACCTCTAAGTGCAATTAGTGACTGCTCTTTGATTGACATGAATTGAAACAATAGCTTCACTGTTGTTGGTCAATAATGACTTGAGAAGTCAGTTGTGTTACTATTTAAGCTCGGCTCATCGCTCACAATACTGTGTGGATGTGGCTTTGAACAATGTTAACTCAGAGAAATGTACCATAACTTTGTATAGGAGCTGTAATAGACAGGTGTTTTTTCTCATTTGGAGGAGAGGCAAGAAGAAAATTCAGCGGGGTAATTTTTACTGTCTGGAGCAAGATTGCAGTTCCTTTAAATCACAAACTTTTGGGGTCAGGAGTACTATGTCTTTGAGCTCAGTCATCTGTTGTTGTATAAACTGAAGTTTTAATTGCAGATTGTATTGCCTGATAGTACAATTAAGTCCACGTTTTGTAGATACATGGAAATGAGGGGGGGGGGGGTAGCAGTTACCCAATCTCCTTTTCCCTCTTGTTTTAAATCAGCAGGGATCTTGAGTCAAGGATTCAAAAGAAGGCTTTCTGAATAAGGGGATGACCTCCGAAAAATTTTCAGGTTTGTAATCTCTTGGATCTAAACTGGTACAAAATTTGACTCATTTTGCACCTACATGAACTATCCTGAAATCAATTTTCAGGTTATGTTGCACTAGGTGTGCTGCTTAAAACAACTGATGGTTGCACAGTACCGTAGTTAACGCTCAGTCCACTCCTTTCACATTAGGATTCCTCCCCTTTAGCAATGTGGACTGAGTCTACAGAAACATGCATTCTCTTATGTTATTTCAATTAAAAATTGATTGCATTATCTTTAAATGACATTGCAAAACATATATTCAGTTCACTTGTAAGGCTGTAAGTCCACTTCAAGGGCATATTAAATAGTGCTGGTCATCTTAAATTTTCATTGAATGTACCAGACACTTTCCATCTCTAGCTGATAATTAAACCAATCCCTGTATGAACTGTTTTGCATTCGGTAAATACTGCAATGGGCTCAACACTGTGGGGGCATAGATAAGACTTGGAAAGGCCATATACGCCTTCAGGTTGATATAATGTCTACATCACAAGGCATAGACATGCTTTCATGGGCTGCAGGGCTCACTAGAGTCTAGATGGCAGGTTCACTATATCAACGTTTCCCTAGAGTAGACAAAAGATACTAACTCTAAACTTAATAACCCTAAATATAACCATAATCCTAACCCAAACCCTAATCTTACCTGAGGCTAGTCCGACCTTAGCCTATAAATTCTATAGTATACCTCAGTGGAATCCTAACCTTACATCCAGCTGGGCCAAAGAAGATTTTTGGTCAGGCAGATCCTTTGTCTAGTGAACCTTCCATAAAGTGAAAGTTTAGTCTAGAGGGTATCTTCTTTCATGTGAAAGCCTAATGCCTATCATAAAGGCCCTTCAAATTTCCTTCTTCAACCCTGGCTCTGCCCCTGACCTGTCCAATATTAGGATCACAGAACCTCTGATGTTTTAGCTCTTATGTTATGCTCGAAGCAGGATTTTGTGGGTTATGATAGGCCTAAAATTTATTTACCTTCACCAGTGATTTAGCAAACCAGTGTATTTGTACCAGTGACAAATGTTGCCTATAATAAATGCAAAGAACTGTCACATAAAAAATTCTGAAGAGCAATTTTTGCCCATGCAGGTATTTACTTCAAATAGGCCTATATAACCTTGATTCAGTTCTGCAAAGAATCAGTCAAATTATACTGCTCACTCTTTTGCAAGGAAAATTTGTGTCAAGTATTGCACCATTTGTTATATAGGTACCTCTCAAAATGAAAAACTTTTCCAAGGGGCAGGGGGACATCCCCTTAAATCTTTCCCATAGTCCATCAATTCAGAATGTCGGTTGCATTGGAAAAATGCTAATTCCCAAACAACTTTGTTAGTTTTGTGGTTTTCCAAGCTCAGGTTTGCTGCTGTGTTGTTTTCACAAGACACCTCCAAGAGGAATAAGCGAAGCTACTGTAGCATTGCCTGGCAAGTATAAGTGATTTTTAACAAATGGTCTAAAATAAGTTTTGGTCATTACTCACTTGGGGGCACATTGAGCTAGATGATCAAGCTGATACATATTGGCCTATACACTTCGAATCCCAGGCTCCCCGTGCTCGCGATTCACAGCAATGGCGTGATTTGCGAGTGACGAAGGTTACATCTGCAAAGCGGACTTGCCTTCTTCTACTGTGCTTTTCCTTACATTATGCGTTTTGTGAGAGCGACCGTATGGATGGCTACGCACGTAATCGCGAGTGCCGCGATGCCTGGGATCCAAAGTGTCTTACCTAGAGCTGTGTACATAGTGTACATAGAGCTGTGTATATATGTGTGTATAACGCTCCGAACGCCTGAGTATCAGACCGCTATGGGTACCGATTTCGAAACCAAACATTCTTCAAATTAAGTCGCTGAACCAACGATTTTGTCTTTCTTTTGTGAAAATCAAATCTTGGCCAGATTTCGCTCCTCGTGGATCTTGTCTCGTGAAATTTCCAGTTGCAAAAACCGTCATATTGATCAATTCTTACGGCTAACATTCATGAGTTTTCGCTATCGGTAATGTCGTAGACCGCTGCAGCAACTTATCACGAGATATAAACTTCATATATGTTTATTCGTAACTTGTTTATTCACATAAACGTTCAATTTACGGATTTTGATTGGACTAAAAGTTGAAAGGCTACTACATATCATTCATCCTCAATTGAGGATGAATAAAATAAAGAAATAACATTAAAGTTATGACGTCACAGAAACCAAGTGTCCCAAGTCTCTCTGTGGAAAGCGATACCAATAAGCAGCCTATGGAGGGCGTGTTGATAAAAAGATCGGCACAGTGCACACGACTATGCAGAGAGAAAAGATAACACCACGAGAGACTTGGCCAAGTCTATATGTCTATAAATGGTGTGCTAAATCTCATTGCTAGCAGACAGACGAAAGTCATAACAGCAATGGACAACTGAATATAGTTCCTCAGAGGAACGACATGCTTGATAGAACGAACGGTAGCCGCTATGAGACCCATAGCGAGACCCGTCAGTGTGATGAAAACCAAACTATGCTAGAGTCCAGTATCATTTCCAGTAAGTCTTCGTTTCCCTCTCTTAAGATGGAAATTATTCTTACTTATGTGCAAAGGAGAAAATTATACACCCTATTGTAGATTTTTTGAAAGCCACGGCATTTATTTAAACTATAGAAAGACTGTTCATGTCTTCAAGATGTCCTCTCTTTGAGGCACTGGCAAAGTAGACCCTCACGTGTAAATTGATTACTGTCTTCCTTCACGGCGTGAACGGACAGTCGTGAAATTGCAGTACATTAGTTTACAGAATTCATATTTGCAACTTCTGTGTAAATCTTAGGGAGTCTATTAACATGAAGTTGCAGTACATTTACGTATTCAAGTACAGTAGATGACTCAAACTGCTGAAACATTCCAAACGTTTCACGCAACAATAATCACCAGTTATCCCCAATTAATACATCACTTACTTTGCATATGTAGCCAAAAACTGAGTGAGTTTCCTGTCAGACTGTGGCAACTATAAATACCCTCGTCTTCCATTTCAGCCCTGTTTATAGTCAAAGTGGATATATTTCTTTCACTGGAAACGTCAAAGTTGTCATACTTTGCATTTGTACTAGAAATAGTTCCGTTGATAGCTATGATTTCTCCAACGTCGGTTTCTTTCCAAACTATGCGTGAACCTTCTAAAAAGGGACAGTCGAGTCGGACATCCGTCTTTGTAAAATTGTATTTATGTTGAACTATATTAAATGCATCTCCTGCAAGATATCAAAGTTAAAAAGTGTAACCAGAAAGCCAAAAAGCTTAGTGATTTCTTGCCGAAAGGAGGGTGCTTTGCTACACTGAGGTTCATCCATCAAATTTATACTTCTCTACTACACCATTTTTTATGATGTGGTCACAATTTGACCTCTTCTCATGTCAGCTCATGTCACATGACCTTTGAACTAAAACTTGAATAACCAAAAAAAAAATGAAAAAAGAAGGGATTTGCCTGTGCTTCCTCTCTTGTAATGACATGTTTACAAAGTTTCAGTTTTGACCTCTGATGACCTCAAATGGCTTGTGACCTCCATGAAAAACAATAGGGTTTTTCTTCGCACCATAACACATGAACATACTTAGTATGAAACCTATCCAAGATTCCTACCTTGAGATATCGTATAAGGTTTTCAGGGTTTGACCCCTGGTGACCCAAGATAACCTTTGACCTCCAACAAAAACAATAGGTATCTTTCTCTAACCATAACACATCCACATACTAAGCATGAGATCTACCAAAGCTTCCTACCTTGAGATATCGTGCACACAAGGTTTTCAGATTTTGACCCCCGGTGACCCCAGCTGACCTCTGACCTCCACCAAAAATAATAGGGTTCTTCTTCTCACCATAACACGTCCACAAACTAAGTATGAAAACTATCCAAGCTTCCCACCTTGAGATATCGTGTAAACAAAATTTTCAGACTTTGACCCCCGGTGACCCCAGATGACCTTTGATCTCCACCCAAAAACAATAGGCTTCTTTCTCTTGCTATTACACATCCACACACTAAGTATGAAATCTATCCAAGCTTCCTACCTTGGGATGTCGAGTAAACAAGGTTTTCAGATTTTGACCCCCGGTGACACCAGATGACCTTTAACCTCCACCCAAAAACAATTGGGTTCTTCCTCTCACCACAACGCATCTACATACCAAGCATGAAATCTATCCAAGCTTTCTAACTTGAGTTATCGTGTAAACAAGGTTTTCAGATTTTAACCAACGGTGACCCAAGATGACCTTTGATCTCCACCCAAAAACAATAGGGTTCTTTCTCTTACCACAACGCATCTACATACCAAGCATGAAATCTATCCAAGCTTTTTAACTTGAGATATCGTGTAAACAAGGTTTTCAGATTTTGACCCCCGGTGACCCCAGATGACCTTTGACCTCCACCAAAAACAATAGGATTCTTCTCTCACCACAACGCATCTACATACCAAGCATGAAATCTATCCAAGCTTTCTAACTTGAGATATCGTGTAAACAAGGTTTTCAGATTTTGACCACCGGTGACCCCAGATGACCTTTGACCTCCACCAAAAACAATTGGGTTCTTTCTCTTGCCACAACGCATCCACATACCAAGCATGAAATCTATCCAAGCTTTCTAACTTGAGATATCGTATAAACAAGGTTTTCAGATTTTGACCCCCGGTGACCCCAGATGACCTTTGACATCCACCAAAAACAAGTGGGTTCTTCCTCTTACCACAACGCATCTACATACCAAGCATGAAATCTATCCAAGCTTTCTAACTTGAGATATCGTGTAAACAAGGTTTTCAGATTTTGACCACCGGTGACCCCAGATGACCTTTGACCTCCACCAAAAACAATTGGGTTTTTCCTCTCACCACAACGCATCTACATACCAAGCATGAAATCTATCCAAGCTTTTTAACTTGAGATATCGTGTAAACAAGGTTTTCAGATTTTGACCCCCGGTGACCCCAGCTGACCTCTGACCTCCACCAAAAATAATAGGGTTCTTTCTCTCACCATAACACATCCACAAACTAAGTAGGAAAACTATCCAAGCTTCCCACCTTGAGATATCGTGTAAACAAGGTTTTCAGATTTTGACCTCGGTGACCCCAGATGACCTTTGACCTCCACCAAAAAGAATAGAGTTCTTCCTCTCAATATGTGCCACTTATGTACCAAGTTTGAGAACTGTCCAACTTTTCCTTCTTGAGATATCGTGTAAACAAGCAAAGCCGGCACATACACACACACACCCACACCCACACACACACGCACACGACATCACCATCGCATAGATTCCTTGCCTGCCTTCGGCAGGAATCAAAAATCGAAGTTAAAGCAGTCAGCAGTCACGTATCATGAAGGCGATTGCAAAGGAACATTTTATATGACAGGGTGTTCAGAGAGAGGGTTGCCCAATTGTAACAAATCGATTGCAACCCTATAGTCAGCAGCTGTAAGTATACTATGCAAGGACAAGGCGTGATATTGTAAACGACACACCTCCTGTATACTTGGACTAAGCATAGGTTGAATTGGACAGAGACACATGACATGCACTTGCTGGGCAGAAATTTCCAATTATCTTCGGGAGTTGGTGCAAATTGTTTTCAAGTTAACATCTTAAAGCATTTTCTCACTTTGCTGAAGGGCATAACCCCCTTTTCCGTTCTTTGCAAAAAATTGCCTCTAGACCTTAAACATCTGGCGGGTAAATAATGAAGCACACTGCATGCACGACGTAGACTTTGCACGCACTCATAGTAGACTTACGCGCGATTCCTACAGGTACACAAATCAGCAGTCTGCATTTGTTGGTGTAAGTTGCAATGATACGCGCGTGCCTTTATCGGGGGCGCATTTTCTGTTCTTTGACGTCATATGCAAAAAGTCTATACGGTGGCTCTAAGAAGGTCTACGTCACCCGCTATACCTAATACCAAACGTGCCACAAAGTAGTTTCAACCGTTTGTATAAACTTAGACTCACCATTTTTGAGCAAGACCGACATCAAAACTACCAACGGCCAAACGGAAACATTAGACCTGCAAAGAGTGAGGGAAGAATCTCACATGTGAACAGTGCTCAAAGAGAACAGTACAACATATTTCATGTTGGTTTCACTTCATTCAGTATCCCCAACACCATGGAGGAGGTAAGAAACACGGCCAACTTTGCTTGTATATTCTGTCTATGAGTGAGTACTCCCAGGAAATTTGTGTACCGCCCTTTCTTGTTTTGGACATATTTTGGTGATCCCAGAATTATGTAACGCCGCCAGAGCCTCGTTATGCTCTAAATATTTTCCTTTAATGTTTTAGATCTTGCAAAATGAAAGGAATTTCGATACGCCAGTGGCAGTATTGAACTGTACCAGTTCAAGACTAACCCAGGCGCGTAGCTACAGGGGGGCCTGGGGGGCCAGATATTTGCCAGCCCCCCCCCCAAGAAAAAATTGTGCGTGTCCTAATAAAATGCGTAAGAATTAAGGACGGCGATCGATGCCGTGAACCCCCATGTGATAAGTAGGCCCCCCTAAAAGTTTCATCCTAGCTGCGCCCCTGGACTAACCTGTCTCATGAATGAGTTTTAGGAAAATGAGTAAGGTATAGTTCACTCTTATAATAGATTCGTAATCTGGAAGTTCGCAAATGCCAGTGGTCCCGTCAAGAGTAGACAGTACGGGGGCACTTGTCCTCCGGTCCATACCCTTGTCTCCAATCCCCCCCCCCCTTCCGCTCAAGTGCAAAGGAATACAGTTTAGGCTGCAGGAGCAATGTGCAACATTTGTCTCCCTCACCCTAAATTTATGCTTGCTCCTAACTTTGACCCCGCTTTTGAAATCCTTGTGGCGCTCTAGCGAGGAGTAAGTTTAGTTGAACTAATCAAAGGAGGGTGGAATTATTACTTCGAAATGAGGACGTTTTAATTTTATATCAACCAAAAATAGATTTGAGCCTGGAGGTAAGATTAAACAGTATCTAATGTACAGTGTAATAAGCCTTTTCACAGATTCCACTGTGCTGCACACACCTCGAAAAACTGGGGATAAACAAACACCCTGTTGTACCTAATATGGTACATGCCAAACACTGTGTTGATTTTAGAAGATACTCAAATCATCCCTTTTTAGATCAGACTGGAGAGTCTGAAGGGTTCTTTCCTGTGGTTTTCTATTTTGAACAGCATGAACATTGTCTTCTTGGTTTTAAAAATTGACTTATAATATGTCCCAAAATACCTGTGTTTTGCCTGACATGTGCGCTGAGCGCGGTTTGTTTATTATCTTCCATGCAGGGAGGTGTTACTTTGACAGGAGATCCAACTAAAAAGTAATTTATTCTAATCCTGTTTGATCCAATTAAGAGAGAGGAGACACTCATATATGACAGATCATAGGACTTCAGAACCTTCAGTTCTTTTGTCTAATACTTACAATTAGTGCTACTTCATGTCCCAGTCAACCTTTGTTAACGACTCTACTACGCTGACAATAAGATTATCAGAAACAATGGTGTGATGTTTAGCAAGTTACCGACAGCCTAGTGAGCACCAATGTTTTAAAATTCAAAACGATTGTTTGTCGCTACTAAGCCTTAAGATCCTTGTGGTAAAAACACTGCTTATGCTATTTGCAAATGCAAAAAAGAGGTATGAGGCTATAAGTTACTGTTTATTTTTCATCAATTTGCGCATTATTTTGCAACTTGAAGGTGGTGTATTCGTGTTCAAAATGTAACACGAGATGACAATGGAGTATGTTTGAAAGTGGCACAACGCGCCATAAAGGCGTAAATTAATTTGCAACTTGAAGGACTGGCAATGTAAAGTAAATGGGCAAATATTCATGTGCCGCTCTTTAAGATTTAGCAGACGACGTGAACCTTTGTGTTTAGTTTCTTAAGTACCTTTAAGCATATTACATATGGAAGATTACTACAAAGAAGAAATTACAGTTGGCAACTAGCACAGTTCAAAGAAAGGATTGAAGATGTGTCTCCTGTCAAGGTAACACCTCCCTGTTCCATGCATCCCACAATTTCTTTCCCCAATTCGTAAATGCTTACAGGCTTATTAGAAGGAATGTTGGAGTCATTCCTTAAATGGTCTTGAAAATTTTGTTGTACCGATTTTTGGCCGGTCACAATATTGTATGACGAAAGGTCGTAAATACTTCAAATGACGTAGCACACTCCATGTATCTAACAAAAGGAAATGATTATATCAGAAAATGTGTGGTGTAATTATGTCATTTTCTGTAAATTTAGTCGAGATGGAGAAGAAAAAAGACCATGCAGGACGAATAAAAAATTCTCATCGCAGATCCTTCAGGAAGAGGATCCCCATTCTTCTGTGACTATCAATAAGGAATCAATTCAAGACATTTTGAGCGAGTTTTTTGCTCTTGGATAGCACTAAAGACTCCGGCAAATGATTACATTTACTAATAATCTCCTAAGAAGGGGTTCTCTAAACTTCAGGTCTGCTGTGGCCCTGCGGACGTTTGGAACTGTCAGAGTGGCCTCTATTTGTCTAAACAGTAAACAAACGTGAAGAAAGTGTCGGAAGATAAACTGTCAAATGCATGGACAATCTTAAGGGTTATGATCAAATCACCATGTATTCTTTTGAGCTCCAGTGTTGTTAGGCTGAGGAGTCACAGTGGCTCATGGTGCTTCAATATATATATATATTTCTCTAATTCGGCACTTAGGGGGAAAGTTGTTGTTGAAAAGTCGACCTTAAGGGGAAAAAAATTTTCGGGTGAAATATAAGTTTCGCCTTAACGTTTCCACACACTTTTTCTATAGGAATACGTAAAGTTACAAGGGCGCCCTCTTAGATTTACAAACTAGATGCCATTACTTCAAAGTTGTCAAATTTACGGACACCTAGCTATTAACACGAACGGATGGCTGGCCATTGAAATAACGTTAATTATATGTTTAGACGTTAAGGCGAATTTATTTCTTATGTATTTTATTATCTTTTTTTCGCCCTATGTACAAGCAGATATAACAATTTCCCCTTAAGGTGGGAATTAGCGTTATATATATATATATATATATATATATATATATATATATATATATATATTATATATATATATATATATATATATATTATATATATATATATATATATATATATTATATATATATATATATATATATATAAATATATATATATATATATATATATATATATATATATATATATATCTTTCTTCTCATAAGTGCTTCATATCGGCGCAGCACTGTAGTGATGGAGCGTAACCAGTTACTTGTACAACCTAGGCACAGTATCCTTATTCAATGATGGAATATGACTCTTAACCGTATACCAATAATCCTACAGTATTAGCTCTTTTGGGAGGTTTAACACATTACTGGGAAGGTTTCAAAGGAGAACCTACATAAGACATTGTTATAAACTGACATCTTTTATAAAAAATATCCTCTTTTAGACATATGAGAAAGGAAGATTCTTAGCACCCACAAAAATGATTTCACACTAATCTTTATCGACGAGCATCTACAAATCCTGACCACTCAAGGCCCTGGCAAGATCAGTCTAGCAATGAGTGACATAAACTTGCAGCGAAATATTTCTATACAGCTTGGTATTATCAACACAGGTCATACCCTTGCAAGTTTATCAGTATAACGATCATTCATATCAACCGTGAACGACAACGGCTGCAAAACTAAGCTTTGTGGTACACTGCTAGTAACTTGCTTCCAGGAGAAAGCACAACCACGTAGTACAAGCCTCTGATTTTTGTTACACTACCACGTCTTAACACGTGGCAGTAACTTTCCTCCAATGCTTTACCCTTCCATATCAATAAGCGGACGTTCATGAGGCACATTATTTAAGTTTATTTTGAAAATCCACGAAACCACGTTTACTGAGTAATGTCTGTTTTCAGAATGAGTTATCCTCTAGAAATCCAAGTTAAATGGTCAGGCACGACATATTGTGGCGGAACCCGAGCCGTGAGTTTCCTATTAATGAATTATATTGATAATACCGACCCCAATTCTCTACTGAAGAATAGGTTCCATAGTATTACAGACAAAAGTAATAAGACTATCAAGCCTGTAAATATTCACGTTTGACCTGTCCACCCTTTTTGGATACGAAACTGGGTAACATTATCACACCTTTAACCAGAGAGTCCATAGGCTTAGTGATTCCTTGCTGAGAGGGGTGATTTGTTGCACCGAGGTTCATCCCTCAACTTTATACTTCTTGAATATATCATTTTCAATGATGTTTTCACACTTTGACTTCTGCTGACCCCATATGACCTTTGAACCCCACCAAAAGTGAATAACAAAAAAATGAAAAAAAAAATCATGCATTAGGAGGGATTCGTACCCTTCTGCACGAGAAACCGAGCTCGAACCCAATCCACCACCAACGAACTCATTAAGCGTATTGTGTTTCTAATTATGTTATAGTCACAACATCCTTTCCACGTGTTCATAATTAGGTAGATTACATTAGCATTATTACTGTAACAGTTATGCTTGTGAAAAAAATAAACGTTGTTCTCTATAACTTTATCTTTGGAATGGTAGAAAAATTCAGCCCTAACTTTTCGTTGGTCACGAAATGCCGGACACAATTTGGAGGTACCGCCCACCATCTATTTGGTTTACGAGGTTTTCGAAGTGGCACCTTTGATGACCTCATACGACCTTCGACCTCCAACAAACTCATAGGGTTCCCTGTCTCTTAAAGTAACACATCTATCATCCCTGTCTTGAAATATCGTGTTTTTTCAAGGTTTTCTGTTATGACCTCTGATAACTTGAAATAATATTTGACCGCCACTGAAAACAATAAGGTTCTTTCTTTTAATATGAAAAAGTTATATACCAAGTATGAAGATTTTCCATCATTGCTATCTTGAGATATCGTGTTTACAAGCAGTTTTTAAGAATTTCGCATTTTAACCCCTGTGACCTCAGATAAGCTTTGACCTTTACCAAGATCAATAAGGTTCATCTTTTCACTATAACGCATCCACAACATAAAGTATAAAAAGCATCCATACTTCCTACCTAGTGATATCGTGTTTACAAGATTTTCGGTTTTCACCTCTGGTGACCACCTGATATGATCTTTGACCTCCACAAAAAACGATTGGGATCTTTTTGTTAATATGATAATTCTACATTTCAAGTATGAAAATTATCCATCATTGCTCTCTTGAGATATCATGTTTACAAGCACAGCGTCACAAACACACATACATACACACACAATTATTTCCCGCGTGATTGCATACATTACTTTTGCCTTCAGCAAGGAATCAATAAAAGGGAGCAGACATTCCCTTCAAAGCATGTTGAAGATATTCAACTTAAACAGTACGCCCTGTTTTAGTTGCCCTATTTACATTTTCTTAAGATGGTGTTGAAAGGTTAGTTGGTGTTTTCAGGTTTTCACAGGAAACTCGAGGAAACGGACATCTTCAAGAGGGGTGGTAAGTACAAACTTGACGAAGCAAGCAATCAATCCTAGACAAGACTTTAATGACACCCTGCCATTACCACAACTGTTATATTCTGAGGGACTAAAACACTCCTCTCTCAGTACAATGTTATGTCCTAAAGAAAATGGTGCTCCTCATATTGACCTTATTATCTCCAAAGTAAATGGTGCTCCCCAAATCGACCTTTTTATCTTAAAATGGTATGGTAAGCCGAGACTTGACCCTATTATCTCCAACACTGCACGGTGGATTGAGGAGCAGAGGGGTTCTAACGAATTTTGTCCAAGGCTGTAGCCACTTAATGAGGAACCAGGTCAAACTAGATGTTAATATCAACTTTTACCCTGATTTATTATGACAATCTTAATCCAATGACCAAACGCACCATCGACGTTCGTAATCTCGTCGTATGTTGAAGATATATTGAAGAACTAGACCAAGGAATGGCCTTATCCTTTCTAACTAGTACTACTTGTTATCAGTCTTGCCTTTTCCGTAATATAGACACTTATGGTGTAGTAGTTAACGTAACTTTCTGATTCAGCCATTACATTCTACAGCATAAGGACCTGCAGCTGTTCATTTTGACGAAACGTTTAGAACATTAAAGAGTGGAGTGAAAAACAAAAACAAAGAAACACTTACCTGTTCATGGCTGTATCATTCAAAATGTTGACGACGGTCACATGGAAAAAGCCTCGCCGATATATCCTTTTTGATGCTTGAATCTACAGGTAATGCTTCCCATTTAATTGCAGCAAGCATAATTCGAAGATGGAATACATATATGCTTCAAATAGTTCGAAAACGAAACTGTTATCAGTGCCTGTATTTGGATATGAAGAAATGTTACATTCAGTTTTTGGTCGTATTAGTCCACGTCTATGACTAGATCAGGGGCGGATCTAGGATTTTTCGTTAGGGGGGGGGGCGCTGACGGTCGATCATCTGCCCGAACGAATATCTAAGCGGAGCGCCACTATCAGTTGGCGCGGAGCGTATAGAAAATTTTGAAAAATCGCAACCCCTCAGATAGCCGGAAATGGCATTTCCCAGGCTTGTAAGTAGAACCTAAGCAGTCGTTACTTTGAGCTTTTGTTTGCCAAAAAATGTTCCCTTCAACTAAAAGTGAGAAAATTGCAAAAACTTGCTTCATGAACTAAACCAAAATTTACTTGATCTTGATTTAAGCTAAGATCACTCTTTAAACACTTTTGATGAAATATCTTTCCAAAAATATGTCGTAATGTTATAGGTCCGGAAAAAGTGGTCTAAAGATAAGGGGGATCCTCACACAAGGTACAGAGAGGAGAATCTTTCCTTTTTAATTTTGAATAAATATTCGTTACAACCTATAATTCTATGAACGTAACAAAAAACTGAAAGAATTGAATTTTGGGGTCTCCAACAGCTTCAAAGACGATGGTGAAAATATCTGACCAAGAATACGATGCACTGCTGTAAGATTCATATTTGAGATCGCAGTAGCTTTTAAAGTCTTTTGCTTGATGAAATATACCACTTTATTGTCATGTGCATGAGAGATAAACATTGTTAAACGCTTTGCGTTATCATTGATTTCATTAGTGGCATGTAGGTTCAGTCTCCACTCCCTCGGGATAGCTTTTCCATAACACAATGTAAAAGGAAAAATACTAGTAAAATTACATTTATGGCAGAAATCATTCTAATTAAGCACTCAGTCGACTCTCTCATTAAAAAAATTACTTTGTAAGTTTTAGTGACCATGAGAGCTCTGGCATAGATAAGTTTTGTCAATTTTAATAAGAATTATTAAAAATATATTGATTAGCATACACATCCGGAGGGCGTAAAATAAGATCAAGTGCAACAGACATCATAAATACTTGTTTTCAATGATAACATATTCATTGGAAAGGCTACATTAAAACACATGTATTCCGCCATATTTCTTGAGCTTACTATCAAACAAAACTTTCCAAAAAGCAAAGCCATCCTGAAAATAATTTTTCCCTCATTTACACTTCAAGCTATAAGCAAAAGAGCATAATTCGACCATTCCTAAACCACCTTCACATTTTGCACAAATTAGAACAGAACGTTTCCCCTAATTGTCTGGTTTGTGTGACCAAATAAATTTATATAAAATACTCTCTAGTTCATGAAAAAAAGGAAGAAATGGGATCACAGATTGTATAAAATAAGTGAACATAGACGTTAAGCTCATGTGAAGTTTGACCATGCGCTTTTTATACATTCTGTACACCGTGACCAGTAACGTAATCTTCATCTTTCAAAGTCTTATTATGTGTTGAATGGTTTTTAGAATGAACGTGTATGTGGATAATATGGCATAGCCTTTACCGCAAAAAAGAAATCAATCCCAAGTTTTGATCGATGCTATAATCAGTACACTAAAGTAATTGTAAAAAGTTAGGCTGGATCCAATCCAGCAGATGTTCACAACTGTTAGGTACAAATGTCGATTGAATTTTCATTCTCAAATATCTCAAAAATGCATGGAGGCGTAATTTATTTCTAATGTTCATGAAAATTAATCTTTTTTATACTCTTTCTTCTCTGAGAGACTGACAGAAAAGAGATTACCGACTTAGAGAATACAAACATTAATACAAGCCAAACATTCCTGTAGAACTCATAATCAGACTCAAAGGATACATTTCTGGTAGAAAGAGGTCAAACATCGAACACATTTCTGACAAATGTATAGTCACAAAGAACAAATATTTTTCAAACATATTTCGAGCTGAGCTCAACATAACAAACACAGTTTTCCATAAAATATCAAAAAGTGAATCAGTGTCCTACTTACATGTGCAAGTATAGTGTATAGGTGATAATGAAGCATTTTTCTTGAATTTTACGTTCACTTTTGTGTAGTATTCAGAAATAATTATTACTACAAGGTACCCCCGAAAAAGACTAAACATTCGTACTGAGTGCTAGTTGCCTGGCAAAATTATCTCCTGAAATCCGCGTTTGACCATCTGACCATTTCGAGAAATAGGTGTGACGCCCTCGTTAATCAACTCAGTTCTCCTCCATCCTATGTGTACAGCTAATTCGAGTAGTTTATATCACTTTTTACATGATCTTTACTATGTCTTGAGTTTATACAGAGAATTTCCAGAAATTTTGTCACTACTCTACATTTCCCGAAATTGACCAATTTTCCCGAATTCCTCGTAATTACCTTGAAAGGAATGGGATTGCAACTGATAGCATAATTTACATTTACATATAGTTTGAACTTCCATTATCGATGGTGCGTAGCCTATGGACATTTTCACGGTTCTTTTGTTTTTCCATGACGAGTGTATGATAACATTAACGAGGATTTCCGTTGATTAAAAAACTCCACATCTGATGAACCCAAATAGCAGATGGATTGTAAGAAAAAGTTTAGTGTTCTACATAAAGCGTGGTCCGAAATAGGGTTGAGACCTTGGATATCACTCTATTTACATTTTATCGGAAAACTTGAAACTGTGTGCTCTAAATTGCTATTAGTTTGTAACAATTGTAATTACATAGTCTGAAAATTGTAAGATAATACAACATTATGTAGAAACAAGTAGGCTAAATGATCTATTCAGTGAAAGTAAAAAATAAGCTTTGGAAAATTTTAGGGGGGGGGGCGCGCCGGGTGCGCCCCCGCCTAAATCCGCCACTGTAGAATGTGTTTGGACCATAACATGATCAAAGTCTAAAGATCAACCTTTGAGTTTGCAATGACGATGGTGCTTAGTCATGTAGACTTAAGTAATTCCGTGTTATAGCTAACTCTCACACAAGGTCACATGTATGCGGCAGTATCAATTGTCTACTGGTTTATGCTCGCATTTTACAGGTTCAACAAGTGTGCTCTTCTCTACCCATATTTGTAACTGTGAGGTATTTCTCTTGTCTATATTGCCTAACACTATTGTTTCATGTTGTTGTTGGTAAATCTGCACATGATGAAAGTTCAAGGCAAATATGAAAACAAGAAACAGATGCAAACAAAAGTCAGTAACTCCGATATAACAAATTTAGCTGTTTTTGTCACAGGGCCATATATAAGTTAAGATGTTAACCTCCCAAAACAAACTTTAAAAGGCCATCGCAGCATAAGTGTACAAGCCAGGGTGGCTGGAGTACCGCCTCCGTCCCTGGGAGTCCAAGCCTACTTACTGTCCGGGGCAGATAACTAGAAAAAAGGAGGGGGAATATTCTCGGATAGTCCAGTTAGTTTAGTTGTAAAGCCCACTCATCCCTGCAGAAAAATATCCCGTTGAAGGTTAGGAGTAGGGGAGGGGGGGGGGATTGTGTATTACGTCGGGCTACGACCTTGTGTAGGGCGACGTCAAACAGGCTTGTAGCTGGGCAATTCTGCATGGCAGACTAAAAAATGGGAAATTTCAAAAACTAACTCAAAGGTAAGAGTTGATCTCATTTTTACCTGTTAAGGTGTAACATGAGCACTTAGACTAAATAATTTTTATCAATTCATACATTCATCAGTAATAAACATCCCACTAATCAATCTAAGAGCATATTTTCCTGGATTAATTTTTACCTCACAGAGGTAGAAGGGTAAAATATCGATAAATTAGGCATGTAATTCCGTTACCATGAAAACATGAAAAAGTTGCTCAATTTTTGTGGGATTTTTTTCTAATTTCAAATTTTTGAATTGAACAACATAACTCATGAGCTCTAATAAGAAAAACAAAATTGGACTATTCTTTCCTTACATTTTTTAAGGTAACGGAATTACATTTTAGTAACGGTATTGCGGTAACGGAATTACACCATACAGATAGCATATGAATCCTATGATGTAAACATTAATCTGGCATATGAAAGGATCATGAAACACTTTTAATGTACAGTGTATCCTCAGTTTCTCTCTGCTCTAAATGTATCTTTGTGTCTTACAATAAATATACTCTATTTCCATATGGAGTAAAAGTTTAACATATTAGTACTGTACTGTAGTTTGGACCAACTGTAGGTCATTTGTCTATGGAGTTCTGACATTTTTAAAGTGCAAAAATAGACACACTACTGTAGCAAGCTGGGATGCAGTACAGCAGTAGCACTGTACCCTTGTATTCGAGGTTCTACGTATGATAAAGGAAAGGTGCATGACATCCAGATGAAGAGAAGCAGGGGCGGTTGGGGGATGTTCATCTACAGTATGTTAATTCTAGCTAGCTCCTTGGGTGAAGAGGGAACTTCTGGGAAGTTTGCTGCGCGTGCTTCAAAGTCATTCTGTGTGCTTGACATAACAGTGATGTACTGTTGCGGCCACTATCCCTAAATTTGATGCTGATTGTGAGAA
>JAIZAY010000457.1:0-46117 GCA_029531755.1 Holothuria leucospilota | reverse complement strand
GCCAAATACTAGAGTCAAGGCTTCTACGAAGTAGCCACAAGGGATGTGTTTTATAGTATCAAAATCATTGAAAAATATTTAAAACGTAGTGGCATTAACATTAAAGTACTCACATTTCTTTTGCTTTTAAAGAATGGTTTTTGGAAGTTACTGCAGCTTGTTTAAGTAGCGATAAGATCTGTTGATAGTGCCTTAAATTAAGAAGTGCGTATTTTACTACCAGTCCGGGAGATTACTTATGTTACACAGTATATAAGCTTTTTAGCCTAACATAGGCAAGGTTTGGCAAGAACGGGGACCACTCAAGAGCTTGCGTTCTTTCTCAAAATCGGCGTTGTGAACCACCGGTTAGGAAGTAGTTTTTCGGTAGCTATGCCAATACAGCTTGTGTAGGTTGTATGTTCGATGAATGACAAGATGGTGTCAAGGTGTGCAAGACTGACACTGGTCGATTGAGTACCGTAACAAGTTTTGCACATCTTGCCCTTACCTTTTAATATTGTACACAGCCAAATACTAGAGTCAATTCTTCTACGCAGTAGCCACAAGAGATGTGTTTTTTAGTATCAAAATCGTTGCAAAATTTTCAAAACTTAGCTTACATTTACATTAAAGTCTCACGTTTCCTTTTTTTTAAAGAATGATTTTTAGAAGTTACTGCAGCTTATTTAAGTAGCGGTAAGATCTATTGATAGTTCCTCAGGAAGTGCGTATTTTACCAACAGTACGGGAGATTCTCCATCTAGGGGAAACTTATGTTACACAGTGTATAAGCGTTCTAGCCTAACATAGACAAGGTGTGGCAAGAACAGGGACCACTTAAGAGCTTGTGTTTCTCTCATAATCGGAGTTGTGAATCACCGGTTAGGAAGTAGTGTTTCGGTAGCTATGAAAATACACCTACCTAATATACATTTAATTCCATACCATTAGACCGATAAACATTGTAAGCGGTTTGTAAAATCCATTCGCCATTGAAAATGTTCACAAAATTTACACAGAATGGTGGACAAAAATGGGAAAAATGGCGGCAACCTTGACCAGTTTTTCTCCCAATCGCGGGAAGAGAGATTCACCCAAACGGGGGAATTTCCCTATCTGACCACCTTAGTAGTGATTTACCGTTTATTCAGTTTCAACCTATTTATTAAGGACTATTCTCGGCGTAATGTCTGGTCTTTGAGTGCCATAACGTGCACCTATTTATCAATGACATGTTTTCTCTTCCTTTTCTTGTGAGACGGCTACTGCTAATTGTTTCATTGGTTTAGACCATTATGACAATGCTTCGAAAACAAATTTTCATGTTAGTCTCTGCACCAGCCTTGTAATGCAAATTCATGTTTTAGTATTCAATTGAGCTCATGCAGTTTTTTCGAAATGATCATTTATTCAATAATTTCACATTATTTAACGACACTATGCTCCTAAAAAGCACTATTAAATTTACTCAGATAAAAAGATAACAACAATCCACGGACCTCCTTTATATAAACACTTAACATCGTACACTATAACGTTTTACAGAGTATCGTCACTGTGAATTTATAGTTAGGCCTACCACGTAATGTAATCTGTGAAAGGTTCAGACTTACTCTAAAGCACCATGGCAATACACTGATATGGGAGATTTTAAGTCAACGACTTGGGAAATTTTCGAAAAATACAAGGTGTGCTTTATTCAACAATTGGTTGGAATAATTTGCAAGTTTTCTTTTATCTTGTTTATTTGAAAAGATTCATAATCAAAATAGTAGGCAGACGGTCATGGCCCGGCGTCTATTCTGGAGGGCCTTTGTGCGTTCGAACGTTGTTAACACTTTTGATCACTAGGGTAAACAATGGAGTCCGGCACATTTTACATAAGTCACGGTTCTAATAAAAACCAAACCAGGTATCATGTTGGAAAATATCAGACACCCAAATTATGCGCTCGTACATACACAAAATGTACAAAGTAACAGAACAAAGTACAGTTGTGCAACCGCAGCGAGCACAACACACCGTGTATACACATGTGTATTTGCAGGGTACATATAATGCATCGCAAGATCTTCAAGTGTACATCAGCGTTAACAGAACATGACTGCACGTAAAATGACCTATTTCAGAGTTTCTCATCTGGTGAGCTGCTGCACACCGGTTGGCCGTGGAGTGCGTTGTGGTGGCTGTGGTGTCGGACGTTTGTTTGTGTTTAGTCGTTATTATTTAAAATCTTAGTTTGTTATTAAACACATATAAAATTTGCGCGGTACACTTTGCTTTGTGTTGAAACTTTCTCGTATGGTTGTGACAAATATTAATAAAACTTCATTTTCCACTTCATGTTAAATAGGTGGTTCTCGGGAAATTTCAACTGGTGAAAAATTGGCATTGATTTAAGCTTGGAAAGTCCTGATCTATTTTATACACGAAAAATAGTTAACACGAATGTTTGTTAAAAATATGAAATACAGTCTAATGGATCCAATCATATTCTGTACATTCGTTTCATCTTTTTTCTAAGGACCTCCAAGTATTCCTGAGGCTTTCGTGTTAGAGACTTGCATAGGTAGTTATCCTCAGACGAAGGCATACGTTTAGCTTCATATTTCAATATCTTTGTTTTTCCACCGTGTATGTGTTTGTCGCCATTCAAACAAATTTCCTTCAATCGATCAATCAATAAGTGGAATATTTCCAACTCGGATTTCATTCTTTCGAAACCAAATTCCTCAATCTTTTTCCAAAGACTTTTATTAAAATGATTGTAAAGCAGCATATCTCCTTCGTTCCATGCAGTCAAATTGTCTTTTGATTCTTGCGATAATTCTTCTATTTCATCTTCAGTTCTTGCATTTACTGTAAAGTACGCTATATCCATAAAATCCCAGCACATCATATCCTTCAAGACTATTAAAGACTCGTCAAAGTACTCAACAATTAAAACAAGTTTAAAATTATTCTCAATTTCTCGAATTTTTCTTTTTATGCGATTTGCATCCCTCAAGTATTTCTTCTTGAGACCAAGATCAAATAACATCGGATTTACGCCACTCTGACGTAGCATTTTGGAATCTGGCTTGCTTTTTAGAAAATACTTAAGGGGATTTTTAGCAAACTGCCGGATATTAACTCCAAAACGATTAGATAGCTTGTAATACTTGTACATACTTTCGAACTGACTGGCAGGATGTCTGACGGAAGTGACGTAGACTGTGTCGGCAGGCAGCAACTTTTTAAAAGCTGTGTACAAAAAATAACGACAAATGAAATGCATTTATGAATGATTTTCTTCCGTACTTTGTTTAGGATAATTTTGCTTGGCAAGCAGCAAAGTAAGGTAACCACAGTGAATAAGAATAAATTTGAGCCCTTAAAGTAGATGAGGCGTCACTGCAGTATTATCAACCATGACAGTACGTATTGTCCTTCTGAAACATATGCATGAGGGCAGTGGCGTGTCTCTCAGACCTGTAGTGTGAGTACAGTTTCATGAGTACAAGTGGAGTGTCTCTGGTTGTGAATATGAGTACAGTTCATTTTATGAGTACCAGTACAAAATTTTTCATCAGCCCCAATGCAAAACTTCCGAAATCTGTGAGTACAAAACCATTCTCATGAGTATAAGTACAGACAATTGTGTAAAACCGTGAGTACGAGTACGTACTCACTACAAGTCTGTTGCCTGTCACATCATGGAGGTAATACTTGTCCAGGTAGTAGCTTCATGGTCATATGTAACATGTTTAGCTTTTAATTATTCACGAGTTGAGGCTTCCCTCCAGGGGTTTTTTTGGACCATCGTGCCTCATTATCCTCCTTGCAGTCAAGGTTAGATTACCCCCTTTTGTACATTATCCTGGCACTGCAGCTAGTCGTGAACGTTTGACTAGCTGCAGTTTGACTCATCTGTGTAAGGGGGTACGGTGATTGTAAGGTCGTGCGATCGAGTCCTTCGACGTGAAATTTAAAACCTGCGTATGATTAGTTTAACTGGAATGCATTTCTTAAGTAAAATACAACAAAGGGGTTAATGTCGACCTCTCCGTGCACCTGGAATACAGTACCTGCTGTAAGAAACGACGTAAGGATGAGACAAGTTAGTCTGATACAGTAAGGGCGACTGGCAAGTCGAGTAGAATGTTTTCTGCCGGAAAAAATGCAGTTTGTGCAGTGAGTCAAATTTGATTTGTCGAGGTCTCATGGAGGCGAATAGGATTGCCTAAAGCTGAGGTGCGAGAGTGGTAGGACCTCGTCGGAAATGTTTTACAGGTGTGTGCTTGCCTTCAAATACAGAGGTTTAACAAAGGCTATGCTTAATTTTGGAGAAATATGCTTAGCAATCTGCACTTTCATCTGTAACTTTATGCCAGTGACTGTTTGATTCCATCCGTGAATTTAAGGGCAGTACCGTTCTCACCTGCAGTTCGTACTCACTGGGAACATAAGAAATGTGCCTTTTTACATTTCGTCTTAATTACTGAAATTTAAGAACTATGCAGCTTTCAAAGTTCTTCTCGATTACTGGAAACTAAGGAATGTACCGTTTTCACATGACTTTTCCAGTAACCAGAAACGAAACAACTGGAGAACCATGCCGTTATTTCATACCCATATTCTCGTTTAACTTTCTATTCAGACGTGACTTGAGGAACAGTGTTGTGTATTGAACATGTTCTCATAAGTACGTACAGTGCGACAGTTTGCCGATACTCCATCTTTCCTTGTCCGTGTGTCTTGACTGGGCCGAGGGGTTTAAGGACGGTGCTGCATGTCCGTATCACCATCACGCAGAGACTCAGACTACCGTTACTGTTCGAGGTACACCGCTGAATTTATCGCGTAATTTTTTTTTGCTACCATTCCGAGCTTAGGAGAACCATGTGTCTCGCGCACAGTTTGGAAAGCCGCCAACTAAAAGGGATCCCCTATATCTCATGGAGTTAGGACAAATGCTACCATCAGCAGAACAACCTCGCAGGATCCGCACCCGAAGCCCCACCAACCAAGTAATTTTTTACTAGTAGGTAATTGTAAATTAAGTTTAATTAAGGCAAGATGTAAGCTGGTAAGGATAAGTATTGCCTGTAATTTATAAGATCAGAAAGGAAGTCTGGGATTCTTGCATTTGTTTAAAGTTCTAAACAAATTCTTTGTATTGTAGTGGCGCCGGCACGGGGGGATGGGGTCGCATGCCCCAATAGTCTTCAGAATTTTCTTTTTTTTTTAAATTCTAAAATGATCCAAAAAGGCGTAGCTATAGATTTCTGTAGGGGGTAGGGTGAGGTGTGATTTCGACCGAGTGATAGATCTATTGTGATCATTTTTTAACACAAATGGTTCTCAAACTACCAGAATATTCGCAAATCCTTCGCAAACTATCAAAATTTTCACGCGCGCTTTAAACCTTACCTCAATATTGTTCTTATTATCAATATCTCCGGGTAGCAACTCCCCGAGAAGCACAGCAGCAAAAGCTGAAAGCTGTTTACGAATTCTCAGGTAGAAGAATGACTTTATGATGGACATAAAAGTTTGTTGAGGAATTGAAAGTGTCTGAATTAAATAAAAGTTTTGTCATGGAAATTTTATATAATGAAAAATTTCGGCACGCTTCGCGCGCATTCGTCACGGTTTGCACACTATCTCAAGACCATTATTAAGATAATGATACATGCAACTATTCTGATCACAACACTTTTCCGAACAACTGAAATACATCTCCAACCTCTGCACTGGCCTTGATATGTGATCTTTCAATCTAATTTGTAGCATGACGTGGAAGGTTGAAAGTACGTATTTGCGTGATTGTTAATTCACTTTAATTCATTGTGCATTCTCAAATGCTCTTGTTGGTCCTTGACCCCTTTTGCTATACCTATCAGGGAGGTCTAATATCACCTCCCTGAACCTATACTCTCCCATTCCTCATTGCTGGGAGCTGTTCATCTGGACTTTCGTTTAAACTTAGTAAAAATACGATAGTTGTAAAGTGCTCGGCATCATACTCTATAGCAGGGGTGGGGAACCTTTTTTCTTTGGAGGGCCGTTTTGAAGGTCATTATCCACTCTCGGGCCGCGCACAGAGAGGTTGCAATAAGCTTTCCCCATAGGGCGCAGGAAAGGGTCCCCAAACAGGACCTGGTGGGGTCTAGGGGCAAAGTCTAGGCAAGACTAGGCAAGAACAGCTTCGAAGCTCCTGGAAGCCCTGGAATTTGTATTAAATTGTAGGCAATAGAATATTCATCCACCCTCTTTATACTGTTATATGAGATAGAATGTGCAAGGCTATACAGACCAGAAGTAACTCAATATTACCATTCGTCTTTTACTTATGTATGAACTAACAACGAATGAGCACAAATGAAAAGTGCGCTCGAAGCGGGCCGAAAATGTTTTGTATTTTTAAACCAACTTTATGTTTCTTTAATTTTCATTGTAAAATTGTCCACTTTGTAATGTTTAATTCACTCTTCGGAGGGAAAGGTCTAAACCCCCACCCCATTTCCAAATGTGCCGGAATAGATACAATGCCCACTGAGTTTCGTACTCAGACCTGCACATGTGATAGTATAATTTTGTATAATGTTATGTAGCATATCTGTAACGCAAAGCTTCCGTTACCCCCAGAAGTAGGATACAAGGGTTCTGCGCTTGAATTATGTCTAACGAAACGGTTGGTATGCTACATTGTGCAGGGGTTTTAGTAATATAGGACTTACTGGTAGTGTTTCGCAGCCGATTTACGTGTATACCCGGAAAGTGTACTGTATAGGCGTTAGCAGGATAAACGGTGGGCACCGAGGGCAGAAAAATTATTGTCAATTACTTTTCAAGTGATTCTGAATTGACATTTATGAATTGCTTCACGGGCCGGATGAATTCGTCTCACTGGCAGCATACGGCCAGCGGGGCCGGAGGTTCCCCACCCCTGCTCTATAGTACCGTATCATTTGGATGTCAGGTAATAAGCATCATGTCAGTGCCCCATTTTTCATAATTTCAGAGCTTCCAGGAGGCCCTATGCCAGTGTCTGGCAGCCTTAGATACCTTTCTATAACTGAATAATGAACAATGAAGCAAAGGAAAATTTTCGTAATAGTCCAAAAATATGTTCTGTGGATTCCACGCACGTATTATTGTGTGTAAACTTACCCCAAAATAGAAGGCAGTAAAGTAGCCAAAAGGGGGAGGGGCTTCAGGAGGTTTGTTGACAACATACCCTTCTCTTAGACAACATACTCTCCTCTTTCACCTAACCAAAAATTAGAATTCACTAAATTATGGACATTTTCCAGCCATATATGATCAGTTCCAAAAATATCCCAAAGATAGCACCATTTTGCATCTAAGCAACCTTAAATTAACAAAAATTTCTCAAAGGCGGAGAAGGTACCCCTCCCCTTACCCCCTCCCCAGGACGGACCTTTATGTAGTGACAAAGGAAGGACCCCCACTGCGGTATACAGTCACAAGTCACATTCACATTTACTTGTTCAGCATAGCTGTTTACCGTGATGCTGAGGGGGGTGAAGTTGTCCGACTCAGGATGTACAATTCAAGAAGTTGTCCGCTTTGCACAGTTTATTTGTCGAGCAGTGGTGCATAGCAAGGCACCTCCAACCCCTCCCAAGCGTCCTCGATGGTTTCTTGGCTGTCAAACGTTAAATTTAAAATAACCCACAGGGTGGACCCATGCTTTGTCACCTAGGAAGGAGGTGCCGCCCTGGAGGAAGGGTCGAAATTTTGATATGATTAAGGTGGCCAACATGAAAATAATGCTATGTTTGGCAAAGTTTCGAACTGATCATATGCTGAAAAATTCCCATACTTTAGTGCATCTCAGTGGTGTCTAAGTAGATTGAGTGGAACGTCTCGCCTTGAGAATTTTCTTTTTTTGTGAAGTGGCTTAGATGCAAAATGTTGCTATCTTTGGCCAAGCTTTGAAATGAGTAACTGTTAAGAAATCACCATTATTTAGTAAATATTCTGGCTGTGGCGTGGCACCCCTCCAGTGCTGGTACCATGAGATCGGCAGAGGGCCTCCAGGAAGCTCTGAAGTAATTACAAAATGGAGACGGTAGTATGATGCCTTTAAATGAAATCAAAATGAAACTACAGGAGACAACACCAGGCACGTCACATCAATCGTAATTTTACTAATTTTGAACGAAAATCCAATAAACACTTAATAAGTGGAAGGAAGTAAAGGTACATTTTTAAAAGGTATATTTAAAAAGATCGAAAATTCTCGAAAGTCAGTTGAAGGGATCACGCGCCTCCATGCATGCCCCCCTTTCGGACGCCACTGGCTCAAAGAATACAACATTAGACTAGGATCACGAGAAGGTATCCGTTGTTGTCAGCCAGTCACGAACGGAGCAACACGTGACAGATTCACGATGCAAAGATCTGACAGCTGAGCGGTTCGTCACCCCAAGCTCCTTTTGGAATTTAAACTCTCATTTGGAGCACTTTGTATAGTTTCCGCCTTTAATTGGCTTCGGCTGTTGGGACTGGAGTTAAGAACAAAGTAGCTGCAGGCGTTCACCCACCTCCCGTATTTCGTATATACCTAACATTTTTAAAGTTTGTGTAGAAGACATGGAGCGTCAATATCACCTAAGGCTGACAATATTAGCTTTGAAGTAGTAACTAAAAGCACGTACATAAGATTTCTCTTCCATGTAAAAAATATCATATAAATTGATTGTCAACACGTAATAATTAAGTTCATTTTGTTCTGTAAAAGGATGGCAATTCATCTTACGAATCTAATACTGTTGATACTGAATAAATTTACCAATGTATTAAAAACCCTGACATTTTTTTTTTTCAAAATAAAGGTTTCTGTAAAATTCTATGATTGGTAATGAATCAAACAATTAATGAAAGTAGTTAAAAAGTTAAAAAAGAGTTGACCTTGTGACGTCATTGTAGAAAAGGGATTGACAATAAAACAGGAATTTTTCCACAAAGTAGTAAAAATAATCATAACTGACTTAATTATTTGAGAATGAAAACGAGGAATTCGCCTTTGCAGAAATACTTACCCTTCTTACTATATCTGGCGTGGTTCGCCAATATGTTGTACTTATTGGCTTTCTGCAATTTCATGACAGATGATCTACTAAACAGTTTGGGAGAACCGAAGTAGTTTTCGTTCGATGGCAAAGCAAACGTCAGATTTCTTCCCTCGCCGAAGCGGTAAATGATATTTTGCAATGTTGATCCACCTGTTTTGTGAGACTTCAATAGGACGATATCCTGATGTGGTCTGCAGCTGCTTGATCTTTGGCCAGGTACTGAATGAGGCGTTTCAAAAACGTTTTGAATCTGCCGAGTGCCCGGTCTGTTTGAGAAAGACAAACAACAGGTGTTTATGAAACCATCAGGAATGATAATACACCGACAATCTGCTTCAAGATATTACCCTTACAAAAAATTGTGTGGCAAAAGTTCCAATACCACACGTGAAATACTGTGTCGAACTGTGCAAAACTATGGTGGGGTGTGGAGAGGCGTAAAGTTTCTGTGGATTTTTGCGTGACAATGTGTGTCATTAACAAACAATTGACACACATTTTCAAAGTGCCATGCATTGACCAGCATTTCCAGTTTGACCATGAGGCAATGTGTGGAAAACCAAAAAAAACATGCTTTGACACAGGTAACAGGAGGCAAACTGGGGTAAAGCAGGCAAAGTGTGGAAATGTGTGGAGAAGTGTGCATGGTGCTGAGTAACGTAAATTCAATAGTTCGATGTCTTTCACTGGCCTTGTTTGTCACACTTTGCCCTGGTTTGACACGTGTGTCAACTTGACACAGCTTTTCCCACTTTGACCCAGATTTTAAGGTGTGTCAATCATGCAGGGAAAAGTGTGGTCCTGTGTGTCAGATTGGTTCCAATACCACAGTGTGTCACCACGCATAACCACACTTTTTCCTTTTGCTTTTTCATATGCTCTGCCACACGTGATTACGTGTGTTCACATGGGGCATGCCACACTTCTTTTGTAAGGGTAATGACAACAAGAAATTTTAATCCCACCGTTTTCAAACTTTCTTTCATGCAGGAAGCTTTAGAAACTGTACTATGGTAGTTGCTTGCATGATAACAACGTCGGGACTGGTGATATTACATTCGGACTCGGGAGGTTTATTGATTGGACCCCGATTTGAAAGAAACACCTATTTTCAGTTTAGTGATTCGTGACGAAATGATTCCAATGCAGAGGGTGAATTGACCTTTCATGACACTTTTCAGGCGGTTAAACCTTCGAGAAAAAGTACATGTAACTTTGAATAAAACAATTAATCTGACTTACTTTTTCGTTGTAATCACGTGTTGAACAGTTATCTCTACTGGACTCCACTTAAAAATCACCGTGAAAACCAAACAAATTCCAAGGACACAAGATAAACAGCCAAAGAATTCCCTGAGTTGATGAATCATTTTGAGACACTGATCATAAAACTAAAGAAACTTTCATTTCGGAGACTGTAGGGATTAAACAGTACCCTTGAATATTATGTGTGTATGTCCTAACTCTCCTGTTAGTTTCAATGTAAGTGTAGTCAAATGTTATTCACTGAGAAGATCTGGCGTCTTAACCAGTTAAGCGAAATTGCTGGATTCGTGGTCTGAGGCATGACAAGTTAAAACAAAAAATGAAATAGACTGTAACTCCTAGTATTTGTTATAAAAACCACCCTTTGTTAAGTCCCCGAATTGTATAAATACCGCTCATACTGCAGTTAACATCCCACTATCACCGAGAAGACCTGTAACTGGAAGTTTTGGATTAAGTGTGTAAGTCTGATGCAAAATCATGTACGATGGCTATACAATACGCTATTGACCATTAGCCTGTTGAAGTAAGTGTATCCATTGTGTAAAAGAACGATGGTGTCTTACTGGGCGGTGAATATAGTGTATACTCGGCACTGATGCGTAACCAATTTTCCATACAGAAGAAACAGAAATGTAAACAAAAGACACGGCAACTTTAGTTGACACTAGAAAATGACAAGGTGTACGAAGAAGAAAATTTTCTTCTCAAAAGTCACTGAAGCGTTCTTGCAAGTTTGAAGACATAGGCCTACTAGGCTGTAGCCTTTTGCAATTCGCTGTCGCATTTTTTTTCAATAGGCCTATGGCACAGAAGGGTATGACTGGACTTGTATACCTACAGAGTGAACTACTACACACCCGACACACCCAGAACTCACGAGCCTCTAGTTACTACTTAGCGTGCAATGTTTTTGTTGGTAATATGTTTCACTAGCAATTGTGCACGGTATGGTACACTCTTTTGTACAATATGCAAATATATGTCAGTTAGACATAAATATGAAAGGAATGCCCGCTAGAAAATTTCAGTTTGAAGATAATTCTACTAAAGTTGCGTTATTTAGTGAAATACAACATTTCACAAACATCATTAAGACTTTCAACAGACCTAGAGCCGGGGTCATGCATCTGGACATCTTAGTTCGCTCTAACCCCGACTTATACTTGGAGGTGTAACACTTATTTTCCCAATATGAAGGTCTCACTCGTACTCTTGCAAAAGTCAACTAGCGCAACCGCGTTCTGGAGGACAAGCAGCACATGCGGACGCTAGGTCATGTACAGAAGCCGCTGTGTTGCGTGGCGCAGTGTCCTTCAGAACAACCAGCTCGTTCACTGAATTTGACCTTCGACCTTGCTGCAAGCTCCCAATACCATCTCAAGTTTCAATAGCCTATGACCGATGAAAATAAAGGGCCGAAGAAACTCTATTGACAAGGAAGTTTGAAGAGTGACAAAAACAGGCTAAACATTTACCTAGCTGGGCCCTGTATATTACAAAAAGAAGTCTTTGCCTGCGGCAGTGCGCATGCGTTCCTCTCTACGTGCATTTTGCTGTAAGTAGCAAAAAATCTTCTTGGCAATTGTCTAACTTACACGAAGCTTATAACTCTCAATGAGATCCTCCTACATCTTGCCTAAAACTAGAAAGTAAGCCTTTAAGTGTCAAATCTAAAGTAGACTCATTGGGAGGTTTGATTCTAAATGGTAAATAGACCTTTTGTGAAGATGCTTGGTTTATTTCCTAAGTATAACCAATGGAATACTATTTAAGTTACCGAAAATAAGCGTGATATAAATGACGCAGTGACGTTATTGATACCAATGGACCTGTAGTTATTTACACCAATGGACCTGTAGTTTGCAGTAGGCTCATTTCAAATTATTTAAAGATGGTTGGGGCTATCATATAAATCTTGGACGTGAATGAGGATACCCTGATCGTGATTGGCCAATGTAAACATCTGTGACGTCCTACTTGTGCCTCTTTTTAAAGGGACAGATATTCTGTTGAGACCAACAAAAGTTTTGGTTATTAGTCATGTGACACATGCTGCTATAATTCAATAGGAGATTATAGCCAAAATTACCCCACAAAAAGGCCTTTTCCCTGGTGAACCTTATCTCCTCACTTGCAACAGTTAATCCCTTTTGTAAACAAGCTAGCTCTGTTGATCAAACACTCTTTAAAGAGTTCCAGCTATGCCCTTTGTTAAGAGATGCTATTCAGTGATTAAATTTTATCACCTACATCTGTGTCTCACTGCAATATAACAACAAACCCCTTTAACTTTATTGATCTCAAGATAGCTGCACAGGAAGGTCACTGATAGATTGTGGATTAATAGTGGTCAACTAGGGACGGCTAAAAGTTGGCATCCTTTTTTAGCGTCATGGATACATATTTTGAAGGATTACGCTCGGATTATAACAAACCATCCCTAATTTTCCTTGGCCACCCTTATTTATTTTCTTAACTCTTAGCATCATTTAAAACAAAATTTTAAGTTTTTCCTGTACTAATGTCCCGCGCATAGTGAAGCTTACACATGTTGTACACTACCGGTAATGTATGTGTTACAGATTGAAAGCTTTTGGTAGAAATTTTGTCTCTTGAAAAGCCCACCTTAATTGATCGCGCTTTTATTACAGCTGTGTACCACTATTGTTAAGATAGGTACTTTGCTCGATGAATATTTAATCCTTTCTTTAAAAGGTACATCAGATTTGACCTTTTTCCTCTACGACAATTTGTGATGTCATTTTGTGATGCATAGCAATAATTCCCGAAGTCGAAGAGGTCCGGAAGTTGCATCACTCGCTTCTACACCCGAGCAGTCCATTAGCCTGGTGGGCAATTTTTAGGGGACAGAATTTTTGTATAGGGAGGCATCTGAGTCGCTGAACTTTTATTTATAGCCTTTTTCATGGAACATGCATACGGGTAATTAGGTGATACTGTGCATATGTACATAAGGGGCATAATCGAAATGTAGGGGAATTGCCAAGGATTCACCCCTTTCTATCCTGGCTAAGGGCCTGCTCTTTGCGCTACATTGTTTTCCAGGGTTAACACTATGATGGTTTTCTATATGATGATCATAAAAAAATCCATAACACGGTTTAGAGAATGTTAGCTGTGAACATGTTTGTGTGGTATACGTGTCTATTACTAGTTAGTGCAAAGTCTTACAAAACAGCTTTGCTCAGATCCCTGTTTCCTATATTGCTGTCGATTTACCACACGGTGCTTGCTTTATAATGATCATGACAGATATAATAGAGGGCGATCGTTATGAATCCATCTGTTCTATCAGTCTATCGAATGTACTGAAATGTTCTGTGATTCGCCTCGTCATAATACGATTCCGAAGACTCGGCGCTGGTAGTGTAAGTCAGCTCATTCACCTCCAAAATACAGACCGCAGTATCTTTATACGCATTTAACGGCAGAGTGATGTTGACAAAGACAACGCCTGGTCATTCGACGTACATTGCGTATTTTAAATAGCCTACAGTGAACCGTAACTTAAATGAAAATATTAGCGAATTATTATATCTTGTATGATACCCTTTTGACTTAGGTGTTTCTTTTGAATTATTCATCAGCATTAGAAAAAATCATATTCGCGACTAGAAGTTCTTGGGAAAGGGACAAGCGCCGTTGGATTTACACACCCTTTCCACCTTCTTTTCAAATCAGCCATGTTGGAGCAGGGAGCTGTTACGTAACAGCTCCCGGGTTGGAGGCAGTTCAAGGAGCAAGGATATACGCACACACAAAGAGATTAATCGATCAGAGCGACTCAGTGGTTGTGTCAGTGTGTGAATGATTGACCAAATGCACTGGCACAACCATTGTCTGACTTAATTTATGGAGTTGTTTACTCTCGTGGTTATCAAGTGGTACCCTGGTGAGGAAAATGGATGGCCCCATAACTAACACTAGTCTGTTTTATCATTGAGCAATTCTTTAACGTAATAGTATCTTAGTCAGACTACAATTATTGGGGGAACCCTTACTCCAAATCCAGACACAGATTGATATCTGGATATATCTGGCTAAATACAGTCTTTATATGGCCATATCATGACAGATATACAGCCAGATTTAGATGCCTTGATACATTATATCAAGTTTTATATGGCCATATCAAGCCAGATATAACTTGATGAAATGCCAGTCCAGATATGTAAATACAGTTTTATATGGCCATATCAAGCCAAATATAACTTGATGAAATGTCAGTCCAGATATGTAAATACAGTTTTATTTGGCCATGTCAAGCCAGATATAACTTGATACAATGCAATTCCAGATATGCAAATAAAGTTTTATATGGTCATATCAAGCCAGATATAACTGGGTTTAATTGCCAGTCCAGATATGTAAATACAGTTTTATTTGGCCATATCAAGCCAGATATAACTTGATACAATGCAATTCCAGATATGCAAATAAAGTATAATATGGCCATATCAAGCCAGATATAACTTGATATGCTAGATATGCAAATGAGCATTTTGTTAGTTTGTTTTATTATTTATTTGATTTGATTCTTGGATTATGCTTGTTACAAACTAAGACATGTTTTGGATACAGCATCACTTTCCCAGACATTGCAGTTATTTAGTGGCTACACCTTTGTTAATACCGCAGTGTACTAAGTGAACTTAGGCAAATGCTTTGCATATTTGAGCGGAGCTTGTATCTAAACTTACATTTTGCATGATTTAGGAAGTTGAAAGTAAAATATGCACTACGCAGTAAACAAAATTTAGAGCCAAATACGTAATAAAGTTTAAAATAAGAAGCCCATATCACTGTGATTACATAAAAGAGGAAATTTCAAGGCATTTTTCTGTTCACTGTTATGAAAAAAGTTGAATTTATGTACTTAAGTCAATTCAACCCAATACGTACATTAAATTCTAATTCATGGAGCACTTAAACATTGTTTGCTGGTGTTCAAAGTCTGGTGTTTGCTGGTGTTCAATACTTACCTGGCGCAGGAGTATTCGTGATCCGTGATCACGGATCAGGAGTATCCGTGATCACGACGGCGGAGCTCCCAGGTGGGACCTGTTCTATTCAGCCAGTCTAGAACGGGACCACTGTCAGGTGGTGTCAGTTAAGTCAAAGTTTGTCTCTTGGGGACGTTGTTACTCCTTCGGGAAGCAGAACTCCTTCGGGAGTATTGTTTGGTTTTCCCCCCTGGCTCGCCAGAGAGTCAGGGGACTTTTGGAAAAAAAAAGTGTTCAAATTCTCTATGAGGAGCGTGCACTATAAGTTCTAACTAAGATTCATAACTAGAGCAGATATGGTCCGGATACAATTTTATCTGTGCCATATAAAGGCTTGATCCAGATAGAACTTTATCTGGCCATATATGGTTTAGATCTGGTTCTGGTTTAGATCTGTGTTATATCTGCCTAACGTTTATCTGATCTGATGTAAATTCCATATCTGGTGCAGATATGGGCCATATATGGAAATATATTCTGCTCATATAAAGACCATATCTGGTCCACATAAAATTTTATCTGTTCCATATAAAGACTTGATCCAGATAAAACTTTATCTGACCATATATGGCTTAGATCTGGTTCTGGCGTAGATCTGGGTTATATCTGCCCAACCTTTTTATCTGGCCCAGATGTAAATCCCATATCTGCAGCAGATATGGGCCAGATATGAAATCCATATCTGGCCCATATATGGAATTTCATATCTGGCCCATATCTGGATTTCGAGTAAGGGAAGGGCCTATCGTGTCGGGGGATGGGGCTATATTACCGACCTTAATCGGGGCAAGGAAGATTATTGAGGGACAGCACTAACTCTTTCCCCCTTTTCTGCGTGACTGTCAGTTTGAATACCACTGGTATTGTTCATTGAGTTAAAATGTTTTTGATAATGTTGAAGGACATCTTACTCTCCAAACCTCTTATATTCATCTTAACTAGAAGAAAAAACGACACTATGTAATTTACTTTTGGTGTCATTGGCTGGAAAGTTTAGCCTATTAAACGATCATAACTCTAGAAACGAACGGTGCTTATCGAGACTAATTGTGAACAAAACTGTCACTTGTATCATTTCTTACGTATATATTTTATGCGCTAGTGAGAAAATTCCTTTTAATATATGAGTCATGAAAAGGCATCATGATTATGGTATTTTCAAGTTAAAATAACACTAAAATTTGCATTATACATAATAACTCAATGTATACAAAATGGCACAGACGTGAACACACATTATTATACTTATCGTATGTCTTAAAAATTTATTCTCAGCTGAACTTTTAAAAGGGGGAGCTGTTACGTCACACAGGCTCCGCTTTAGGTGTACAATGTTGTTAGATTGTTGGCGCAGGCACGACATACTATAATCATTAAGGCAAGAGCAGAAACTCAGCGACGGTGAAGCTCAACTAAGCTTAAATCTCACATTGTTGGTTAAAATATTTTAAAAATATAATTAATATTATTCTCGATTATATTTGGTTTTTCTTTTGTTTGACATTTTGTAAGATTTTAGTCACAACCAGAATGGGTTGGACACCGTTTCGTCCAATAGAACCTTTGTTAGAGACCTTTAATCCCTCCAGAGTGAAATAACTGGCACCAAAGTTAACCCCTATCCCAATACTTTCCACACTTCATGCCGATTTTGCAAGCACGTTTACTTATTATTTTCAGACAAATGGGCTCAACTTATGGAAGTTCAAATGAAAAATTTATTAGTCGGGGAAAGTCACCGCAGGCTTAGTTGTTGGTAGAATAATAACTCGTATATTGTTCTGCCATAAGGCCAATCGCCTCAAGTACGTTGAGGCAAAGTTGGGCTTGGATGGCTCGTTAAAATCTCATAACATAATCATCTCCTCCTGTCTTCTTCCTTTTTTCTCCGAACATTTAGCACAGACAGATCTTTTTACCAGCACTAAATTTGTGAGTGCGTGTTTGGAGGGGGATGTAGGGGAGGGATTTTGTACAAGTTCATTGGAAAAAATTAGTAAAATGACCCGTTAAGAAGAGGACTTCATGACTTGAGTCCATAGGGTGAAACACTTTTCGACGAATACGTCACCCAATTACCTGAAAGTAGTCACGCTTTCGCCAGAAGTGGTCCTGACTTACTTAGGACTAAGGCAACGAAGCGAAGCAATGTAGGCTAATTGAGCGGTCCAATAACTGGCCGTTTCAATAGGACGTACAACCGAAATTATCGGCTGGCCAGCCGAATTTGATTGCAAGCCGTGACAGTTTGGGGGGAAACCCGGAGTATACCAGGATAAACCACATGTCTCGAGTGGGATTCGTACCAACACACCAGCAAAACACATTAATTCACGGAACCGTAAACCACTCTGTCACCCAAAGACCGTGTGCTCTTTTGGATAATGTCTCTGTGTTCTGACAACAACCAGGGCAGGGTTGTGACGAAAGAGATACAAGAAAGCATCTGCGTAAGTAACAGTACAGGAAGCCACGTAAAAGAAGTCTTCTGTATGACCTGAGACTGTGTCACTTAATTTGTTGATAAAAATATGATATTATGCATTTCGATACATCCAGATTACATTCTGTATATTATATCCATTTTTTCTGAGGTCCTCAGGTATTCCTGAAGCCTACGTGTTAGGTACTTGCAGACATAGTTACTCTTAGACGTAGCCTACGCGTATGTTTCGCTTAATATTTTACCAATATGACACCAAACAAGGCACCAAACCATAGTTATGCACCTAAAATGTAGTCAATAATGTAATTTGATGTGAATTGTTTATAAATATGTTGGAATGGTAAGTTAACATGTTTGTGGACTACTTTTACCTAACATTTGCAATGGGTGGATGACCAGGAAAGTGTAAATGCAAATGTTACGTTCATTACAAAGACACCACAAATGGGACAAAATGGTGTCTTTGTAACTAACGTGACATTTGGCGCTCAACGTGATGGTCAGGCATGCAGAATGTGAGGATCTTTAGTCAAGAGATGTTAATGTATCATTGCAAACTGTAATATGAACAAATTTACAGTTAATTACAGCCAATTTGAGTCTGCTGAATTTACCCTTGGTACCGTACCTAAATCTACTTTGGTGTCTTGGTAAGTAACGTAACATTCCAGACCAGTTGTTGTAACATACACCATTATTTCATCTAACAAACACTTTGTTATGTAATATCCTGGCACATTTATCAACAAATTACAGCATTAAATCAATAATCATACTCATGTTTTGCTTTAAACCCAAATGTTCCACTACTTCTTTTCGCTTGTACATTAATTCCTATGTAAAAGTTATATTCTTTATTTGTATTTGTATGCATATATGTAAAGCGAAAAATAAACGAAACGAACGAGACGTTTGCCTTCGTACACATAACGGAGCTGATACTTTATTGCCCTGAACTAAACTTCATATAAAAAATACGATATTCCCTAAAGAAATGGTTGACAAAATTGAATTACTTGTCTCAAAATTATCTGGTAACAAGTTGCAATTTCTTCATCCATCTTTAGGTCTGCTAACAGAGTTAAAATTCTCAGCAATCCTTCTTGCTCCTTGAGATTCCTACGTACCTCATACAAAATTTGTACACAAAACGTGCAGTGAACAGCTTCGTCAGACTAAAAATATCAATCTTCATATCCATTCTCTTTGAAAATAAAAAAAAATATTCGAAAAAGTAGTAAATATTCATATTGAATAAGCTCCAACGTGTAAATTCAGTAGGCTAGCCCTTCCAACGAAAAAACTAACAGAGGCGTGGTTAGCCTTGTTGTAACTGAACACTCTAGAGTAAACACACCAACAGCGTAAGGGTAGTACTTCATTAAAATTGATATTTAACTAATACTTTGACTTCATTTATCCATAAAAGTCGTCAATCGCAAAGATATGAACCTATTCATTGTTAAACTTCAGAAATTTGGAATTTTTACCAACAAAACTATAAAAAAAAAAACGGTAAATAAAGTCAAGAAACGATACCCGGAGAAAAAACCAGTTACGCAAGCGCTAAGTGGTGCATACAAACATACGTGGGGAAGTGATAAACTAGAACCACTTGGCAACCGCTTCATAGTAATGAGTATATACGTCAAACTTTTAATATTCATATCATGGTGTCATAGAGACATAGCGCAACGTAATAGAAACTTCAGACTGATATGGTAATTGCTAGCCAATTTGTCGCACCCGACGATATCAATCTGGGTTTGACAGGACGCATATACATGGTGTATGATAAGTGTCAAGTTGCTTTAATTTTATGCAGGGAATTCTCAAACTATTCCAGGCAAGACATTGGTACCCGGCAGTGTAGTCACGGTCTTGGAACTATACAATTTTTGGTTGACTGGGGTGGAATACCTTTCATTCCTCACGTTTTTTCAACGGCCGTAACATTTAGCTCTATTGACCACGAAAGGCATATTTTCGGCGCGCTTTTCGCGCATGTACAATCATGTAAACTTACTGACATAGGCGTAGGAGGCGGGAGGCTGGGGGGGGGGGGGCTGCAGCCCCAACCAAAATTTTTTGTGAAAATTCGGGCAAAATGCTGAGAATTTTTCGGGCACCTACTGAAAGAAAAATAATGCAATGATGTAGCTAAAGGGTATTAATAATTTAAAAACTTCCTTGGTAATTAATATAAAGTTCTGATTTGAATTGCACCAGCACCTATATATTCCGTATATTAATTCATCAGTGTGTTTTTAAATGGTTATAAACTTATATTATGATTATCAGCGGTGTATTTGAGGGGCCATATCGCCATGCCAACCCTCACTGATGCTGCTTTTTTCTACCTAAAATACGTTAATATTTTAACACAAAGGTAGCATATGTGGCACCAGATTGCATGTAAGGACACCTAATTTTTCAAAAATTTTTAAAGAGGAGGGGGTAATGCCGATTTTTTTAGTACCTAAAATACGTAAATGTTTTAACATAAAGTTTACTTTAAAGGTAGCATATGTGGCACCAGATTGCATGTAAAGACATCTAATTTTTCAAAAATTTTCAAAGGGGAGGGGGTAATGGCGATTTTTTCAGTACCTAAAATACGTAAATGTTTTAACACAAAGTTTACTTCAAAGGTAGCATATGTGGCACCAAATTGCATGTAAGGACACCTACTAATTTTTCAAACATTTTCAAAAGGGAGGGGGACCCCTCCCCTTAGACCCCTCCCCAGGCCGGCGATCAACGTCTTCCGCAAATTAAAACCAATAAAGAAGGGAGAAAAAAGGCAAATTGTTGTATGTTATGGCATGCGGTGTGATAAACGATGAATGCCTATATGATATGTACATTAAGATGCCGAACGTGCGTGGAGCGAGCGGAAATTTTTGGTTATATTTTTCGGGCAAGTCGTTCCAGCCCCCCCCCCCCCCCCCATCAACTTAGGCTCCTACACCTATGCTTACTGAGACATTCTTCGACACACATGGGGCAAATATAATATGCCACGACATATCCAGGGCCTTTAAATTAATACACCTAATTGGGATATTTCTATACAACCCTGCTAGTAGTCCAAATGCCTTAAAAACAACATTCAATCCTTCGGATCTTGATCTTTGTCAAATATTTGACTAAATTTGAATCAAAATTCATAGATTCGGTGAAGCATGAAACCACTCGGCTCATTTTAAAATATTTCAAAATAATTCGGTTCGTGCCCCTATTATTAAGATTTTTCAACTATAATGGAATGTTTCTGGATGACTGTTTCTTCAATAAAATAGCATCTTATTTGTTTAAACTATGTTGTGGATATTGTGATATTGAAATACTTATGTCCCTGTCTTTACAATCTCTTTACTGATACAACTTCACGATGGATACTTCCATAAGGGTGTGAAAATGGAAAAGTTATGATATTAAAACCCCTTGGGTAGACCCCTCAGATGGTCCGTTTAATATTGTCTATTCTTTTCAACTTTAGAAAAAAGTTGACAAAATCATTTATTTCCGAATTAGTTACAAAAGTTCAACTCTTGTAACTGAATGACGACATATTCACAGTGAAATCGCCAAGGGACACCGAAATTTTGTAATCCATCCCCATATTCCCGACCTTAATTCTGGGACACATTGAAAGTCTATTTTCAGCAGTGTTGTAGTGTGAGTACAGGACCATGAGTACGGGTACGGGTACGGGTACAGTGCCATGAGTACGGGTACGGGTACGGCTACAAGTCATGAGTACGGGTACGGGTACAAAGTCATGTGTGCAGTTTTGAGTACGGGAAGAAAGCCTTTTCTGCATTACTATAATTATTGGATATATGGACAGACTCAAACCCCCATATTTCTCTCCTTCCCAGAAAATTCCAACCTTGAAAAGTTTCCCATCAAGCCAATGCCCCGTGAACGAACCTGGCCGCCACCCAGTGTACGTAACCAGAGCAGCTTCCTCCATGGACAATCCAAAATAAACACACAAAATGACCTATAAAGCCTATTTAATAGTCGATTTTAGTGGGGGGGGGGGGCAAATCTAGAGGATGTAACAATTCATGGTAGGATTCAATTTTCAGTCGAGATGTTTGTAAGGTTTGGTATTAAGTTGGCTAGATGGAAATTGTGTGGTGGGGAGTGACCCATGCTAAAATCGTGTATCCGGGGGAACCGTCTAGTTACCATTAGAAACTACCGCACTATGCTAAAACACTAGTCAGCTAACGCACGACTCAGATTTTCCTGCATAGTAGACTGTTCGCTCAATCTCTCTTTTAGTGTTTCGCACACCAGGGATAGCCTATGACAGCCAGGGAGTATGCCGCTCAGCCTGCTACGTAGGCAATACATTTCAGCATACTGTAGTAGCTTGAGAAGTTGCACTACAAATATGCACATGTAAACAAACAAATGACGTCACCCAGTTGCGACTGCTGCATGTGGTTGGCAAGACCACAGTAGCCTGCTATAAGCAGGCTATTGTTGAGTTTCATCAGCTACAAGTACAATTCTTAATATTTGCTTACCCTAAATGTTAATGTACAGTATACAGACGAAGTTTAATACAATACAATATAGAATATATACAGGGGGTGTATTATTATTTCTGAGAGAGCGCCATCTTCTAGAAGGCTGCTACAGAGTCTTCTCCGCAGGCTAAGACCACAGTCGTCTGCACACAAATACTCAGCGCGCTACACACTCTGTGGTACATACACTTACAGTGCAGTGACTATGCGGTATAATTAGTATGTACTGTGGGTCCTACAGCTCACTGTTTTAGCTGACATGCAAGGGCGTAGGCTGAATTTGGCATGGGGAGGTGCACATTTCAGGTAGGTGGAACCAGGAAGACTATCTAAGCGGAGCGCCAGCATTGCTTGGCGCGGAGCGTACAAGAAAATTTTCGGTTTTAAACCCCCCCCCAGATGGCCGGAAACAGTATTTCCCGAGCCTTAAGCCACATGTACACATCCTTCAAAAAGTGATCTCCTGTCTGCCGTTTCTCAATTTAAATGATACACGAATCGTTAATGCATGACTTTTTTTATTCAAATTGAAATGTCGCCATATTTATATTCTAGCTTGATAGGTTTTCCCAAGGCTTTCAGACTTTGACCTCCGCTGACCTCAAATGACCTTGACACAGATTAAGAGGTCAGCTATACTCTCATGTACATCTTACATGTCAAATAGGAACTCAATCACCTATTTTGTTCCTCAGATATCATTCCTACTAGGTTTCAGAGACTTTTTTGTTCTTCAGATATTCCTTCTATAAGGTTTTTCAAGACTTTGACCTCTGCTGGTCACCTCAAATAACCTTGAGCTTCAAGCACAAAACAACAGGGTTTTTCCTCAAGTTCACATGGACAACACATGACAACTGTCAATTTTATTATTTACAAAATACTTAAATGTCGTAACTCTCAGTCTGAGAGATAATCATTGGACTAATTTAGTTCATTACCTATGGTTTGATGAGGGACTTCAGTTCTAGTCGCCTTGGGTGGAGAGAAGCGTAGATGTCGACCACCCGATCAAGATCAATTTGTTTGGTATAATGAATATGTATCAGAGCCAAAGATGACAACCTCTCCTGGCCCATAGTGACCCGTAGTATGAGTGCAAGCGTCTCAGTGCACTCGCACTCCTTAAAATAATGAAAAATAATAATTTTAAGGGAAGATTTTACATGACACTAGACCTTCGTAAGCCAAAGTACAGAGACTTCTATATTTAGAGCTCTGATATAGAGGGCTCTGATACCGTGGCTCTATAGACCTTCATATATATTCAAGGCGCATCCTGTAATTCAATTACCAATCTTACCGATGTAGGTTGGTGTGTGGACAAAAGTCATGTTCGTCCTTGTTTTCACAGCTGTTGAAAACAGAAGGAGTGCATTTTTCTGTTTCCCAGGCCAGAGCGGAACTCTTCTGCCTCAACGGGTGGGTGCACGTGCACCCAATGCACCCCCCAGCCTACGCCCTTGGACATGCAGTCGTCTTGGTTTGTGGTAAGCTGTTTTTGTTATTCAAGATCCATCTTTATGAATGGATCATTATTTCTTGAAGTGAAAGAAACTGTGCAAGCTCATTCAGAGCGTCAATTAATTTGTCAACAAACTAGGTACATAAAGTAGCCATAGGAGTACATGGACGATTCTTTTTGGTAAACTTTTTTAGGCTAGCCAAACAGTACAGTCACTGTCATTTTGTAAACAGTAGTTCCCCGAAGGGGACTGGAATTATCTAGCCTATGGTTTAGGCGGAATGAACTGCAGTCTTATATTTTAGTCTGCATGTTATGCAGTAGAGCATACTGTAGGTGGTAAAGTATAGTATAATCTAGTCAGTATAGTAGTATCTAGTCCTCATTCAAGCCCTACACACCATGCTCCATTAGCACTTTGCGCCGTATAGTAGTCTAATGGAGTGTAGCATATTGGGCACTGATTGAGGGCTATGTAATACCAGCCGTCGGGGCCAGCTAGTTCTAGAGTGAAATGCTTCAGCAAACAGCTATTTCTTTTGGATTTTGGGGGATTCTATGACAAAGAAACATTCTTTTCCTGGGAAATATATACTGCAGTATTTGTTCGAATATGAGTTAATTTTATCACAAAGAAGAGTTTCCAGCTGGGCTTTGTAACAATAATTTTAGCCAAATTTTCATACAGCCTGGAAGTAAGAATGGAAAAACCAGCAGTCAGAATGCTTTCCTGAAATGTACATCAAAAGATCACATATTTTTTTCGACATTTACAGCAATATAACTAATAGAAAAAATAGGAAAAATATCCTGAAGGAAACCCAACCTACACCTGTATGCCTGTCCCATATTCCTGGAAATGGTACTGTACCATCAATGCCTTACAAGTTGCATAATATTCTGTTTTAAACTGTCAGGAATTTATTCAGATCCATGAGATTAAAATTTGTTTTGACAATTTTCGGGAGGGGAGACTGCCGCTGTTCCCCCTCCCTGAGGCGCGGCCGCGGTGCACAGACATGGACATTTATAAGCAGTGTTCAAACTTAAATTTGAACCACCCACTGTACAATATGAATATGTACATGCACTACACCGTGTATGAACAGCAAATATCACTGTATCACTGTATGTTGCTACAGCATGTATCGTCCTGACATAAGCATGAGTCCAGTTCATAACGGGAAAATGCAGTCACCCCAATCAGAATACCCTGTCTCCTTAATTCATGAATGGCTTGTTTGTTTGATTATGTGATGATATTTTTGTTACTGAATTGGTAAATTCATGGCCACTAAATCCTTTCTTTACCTCTTGTTTGTAACAGTTATGTTAAAAAACATCATCAGCGGTACTTGTCAAGCAAACAAGAGAAGATCTGCAAGAGTTCGCTGATTTTTTAAAGCAATTTTGAGGCACTTCTGCCTATTGCCTTTAAAGGGAATAAGCAGTCACACCAAATTTATTTTGAAAAATTCAGCTGAATCTTTCAGATCTTCTCTTATTTCACTTTCAAGCATATTAAATGATATTTACAAGTATAAAAATTGAACATGTTGGGTAACATACTTAAGGAGTTATTCTACATTAATTTAACAGTGTGATAACAAAAAAGTCACATGATTGAAAAGAGCCATTCATGAAATAGAACACCTATAGGTACACCAATTAAAACTGGAGTGACTGCATATTTCCTTTAAATAAAGAGTCCAATACTGAGACACATGGTACAGTAAAACATTAAAACTTTAACATGCCTTTGTAGTAGTTGACACTTGAGTACAGTTAATAATTTGGACAATGAGTGTGAGTACAGGTCCATGAGTACGGGTACGGGTACCAGTACCATGGCATGGGTATGAGTACGGGTACGGGTACCAGGTCATGAGTACGGGTACGGGTACCAGGCCATGAGTACGGGTACGGGTACCAGGTCACGGGTACGGGTACGGGTACGAGTACGGAGACTTGTACTCGAGTACGGGTACGAGTACGGGTACGGGTACTACAACACTGATTTTCAGTGAACTTTGCACATCATTTGCTGATATCTAGCAGCATTATTGGAAAAGTCATAAGGAATCTGTATTCTGAAGGTTATGTTTAAGGTCCATTTGGCTCTCTGTTCATTAATGCTCTCCATTCAACAACTTTCAGTTCTCTACAGTAGTAACCAGCTTTTAGTCTTATGCTTTTTCAAAGCAAGTCAAACTACTCTGCTCATTCACTTTGCTAAACTGAAAATGAATATCAACAACTTTTTAAAATGGGCCTCTGGGGTCTTTACCCTAAGCCGAGCATTGCTTAGTGAATCACAGCATTGGTCACTATTTCAGGTTCTGTAATCTCGTAGAATATTACTGTTACAAGTTTTCTTCAAAAGGTTTTTTGGGCGCATCTCCAACTTGAAGTGTAGCCTTCTCTCGTTGTGTGGAACTTTTTGTTATTCCCAGTCTTTTATCCTCCCTGTCAACCACTCATATCAACCGCCTGTTGGATTTAAAACTGCATGGTAAAAGTTTGGTTATTATTGACATCTGAACACACACACTGTATTATTGGAAAGTCCATTAGGGCTATGGATATTTTTTTATTACTTTGTTTTATCACATTATTAATTTTTTTAATCAAATTGTTAATTTGATTAAACAAATTAAGTAACTTGATGTATCAAATTTCTAATTTGATTAATCAATTTATTAATTTGATAAATCAAATTAGTAATTTGTTTAATCAAGTTTTTAATTTGATAAATCAAATTAACAATTTGGTTTATCAAATGATTGATTTGTTAATCAAATTAATAATTTGCTCGCTCCGACATAGTCTATCGACTAGGGCTTGCGGTTTCTCGCTCGGGAATCGTAAGAGCCTCTCCATACAAGCACCCGCTTTTAGCTCTTGACTCTCAAGACCCAGTTGATGGCTGCGTCTGTCACGACCAGATGCATGAGTTCCCAACAAGCACTCTCCGTCAGGCCGTGTCATGTCAGGTAAGAGAATTGTGGGGTCTGCTTAATCCCACTCAGGTTGTTCGCCAAGTACTATGTCCCATCGTTCCAGGCTGCTGGGCGAAATCTCCATTCCGGAGATAAGCTTGGCCTTCTCCATTCCACGGGACAGGAATCCGTTCTAACTTAGAGCGCTGAGAGGTACCTGCATCGGAAGTAGGGGGTATGCACATCCGACAGACTCTTCGCCCTTCCCCGCAGGGCTCCCTCGGCGGACTCTGGGCATACCATTTCACCCTGGCTGAACGAAGATCACGGCGTATGAATACGAACTGGTCCGGGCTCACAAGGTCAGTGGGCTGGCTGCCTCGAGGGCCGTATAGAAGACGTTTTCCGCCTTCCTCACTTGCTTTCTCATGAATATTCTGACCGCTGAAGCGACTTTTGGCCATGCCGCCCTTGCCCCCTCCTTTTGACTGCATAAGACGATGCCAATCTAATATGTATTAAACATCCGAACCATAAATTAGTCTGCGGAGTGAATTCCCCATAACGTACTGGTGTGGGTATTCATGAGGGAGTATATGTACCCCTTGCACCCTTTCCACGTGTGAGGACAGCACTGGCCCCGTTCATTTTAGATAAGTTTTGTGTATACACAAAACTTATCTAAAATGAGCTGGGCCAGTGCTGTCCCCAGTATACTGTACATACAATACTGATGAACACAGGGTTGGCCCGGTGGGCCAAGCCGCTCCGGGACCATGTGCCCCATCTAGTATCCACGTTTCCCCTGGATACTAGACTTACTCTTATACTAATTAAGTTTATGTACATAGTTTAAATTAAACGTTTGAGGGTCAGGAAGCCACTTGACTCATCAAGGACCCTATACCAGAGTGAGCGTGGATAAACACCGGCGAGATTTGCCTTCTTTTTTCGACTAGTGTTCAGAGGTGAAGGAGGCAGGCGGGTACCAATCGCTCCCAGTGGTGCTCCCAGTGGTGCTCCGACGGACGTGACGTGGGACGCTTTCCCAAGGCTGAAGATATCGCCCGGCAGGAACGGTGGGAATAAGCAGACCCCATGATTCTCTAACCTAACATGGCCAAGCCTGACGGAGAGTGCTTGTAGGCAACTCCAGCATCTGGCCGTGATCGAAGCAGCCATCGACAGGTTGAGGCTTGCACGGAAAGGTTCTTACGGTTCCCGAGCGAGAGACCGTAAGGCCTTGTCGATGGACTATGTAGGAGAGGAGCAAATTATCGAGTTATTAATTTGATTAATCAATAAATAATTTGATTAAACAAATTAATAATTTAATTAATCAAATAACTTAATTTGTTTAATCAAATTAACGATTGGATTAAATAAATTAATAACTTGGTTGAACAAATTAATAATTTAATTAATCAAATAACTTAATTTGTTTAATCAAATTAACGATTTGATTAAATAAATTAATAACTTGGTTGAACAAATTAATAATTTGATTAATCAAATTAGTAATTTTATTAATCAAATTAACAATTTGATTAGGCAAATGAATAATTTGATTAAACAATTTAATAATTTGATTAAACAAATTAATAATTTGATAAAACAAATTAATAATTTGATTAATCAAATTGCTTAATTTGTTTCAACAAATTAATAATTTGAATAATTAAATTAGTAATTTGATTAATCAAATTAGTAATTTGATTAATCTAATTAGTAATTTGATTAATCAAATTACTTAATTTGTCTAATGAAATTAACATTTTGATTAAACAAATTAATAATTTGATCAAACAAATTGATAATTTGATTAATCAAATTAGTACTTTGATTAATCAAATTACTTATTTTTTTAATCAAATTAACAATTTGATGAAACAAATTAACAATTTGATTAAACAAATTAATAATTTGAATAATCAGATTTAGAAAAAATTATCCATGGCCTTAACGGGCTTTTGTAATATTACTGTTCGCGACTAGGAAAAATGTGTGCTTTCTTGGAGTGGAAAACGAGCACATTTCATTGCCAGCAAAACATAAACTTATACGTTTACATTTCCATATACGTTTGCGTATTCATATACGACTATACGTCTATGTATAATATAAGGCTATGCGTATATTTATACATGTAAATGTACACATACTTATACATACACACTTGCATATATATACCATTTTAAGGTTTCCGTAAGACGTCCCCCAATCTCTAAAACAAATCTCTGCCCTTGTTCTTATTTTATGCTTTCCCATAGCCGGGACTCGGACTCCAACCCTGAAACTCGGACTCGAACTTGGACTCGAATACTAGTTACTCGGACACTGACTTGGACCCGGAAGGTGGGGACTATATTACAGCACTGCCTGTTACATGTTTTTCACTGTACCCCAATAGAATATTTTATTTAGTTAATATTACCTACATGTCTAACTGAGCTGCCGGCAGCTATTGGACATAATTTTGTAATTGAACAAGTTGGTCAAAACAGATGCTACTTCTTCCCAATTCATCACGCCCATAGCCAGACAAGGCCCTAAAGGGGGAGTGGAAATATCTACCAGTACCAGGGGTGCGAATGGGGAGACACGATATATCAAAATACATAAAGGCAATGGTAATTTTGAACTTTCTAGGGGCAAAATTTTTCCGGGGCTGTGTCTGCCCCCTCCCCATTCCTTGGTTATGGGCCTGTGCCAATTACCAAAAGTCCAGTTATATCAACTCCCTGGATTAGGATTATGAGATGAAAAAAGAGAGCGTAGTTAAGTATGTGAAAAGCTGCATCTCAGTGCACATGGATTGATGCGAAGAATATGATACAATACTTATGCAAGCAGCCTTTTTCTCTCTCTGTCTCTACACCCATTTTGATCCATAAAAGCAATTCCAAACTTCAATCAAGTGGTATCCAAAGTAAAGTCCAATGTTGTTTCTCAGGTTTTGTATTTTCTCACTTATTTGATTTGCATTTTTGCCACTCCAAGGGATTTGTGCATGTGTATAATCCTGATGCAAGCAAGTTGTAAGAAACCTTTTCTGCGTGTTGGCAATTATGCCGACTTAAGTTAGTCTCACATTTATATTTATTTTCAAATTATGTCCAAATGATGAATCGTCAACGGAAATATTCACCAGAAGATATTACTGGATTGTCAGAAATTGGGTTTGAGTACCAACATGTAAGAATGTGATGATGAATTTGCATCCAGATGTATAAGAGGGTAGGGTGGGTCAGCAGCAATGATGAGCTGAACAAACTCGGTCAGTCTATGCCCCTATAAAGAGATCCTAAAACCATTTGGCTAATAGAAAAATTGACTTAGCAATATGAATTTTTAAACGTAATTCTGTTGTTCATAGCCAGGGTTGGGAAGTAACGAGTTACAAGTAACGCCGTTACTGTAACGAATTATATTTTGTGTAACGAGTAACGAGTTACATTTAGCATTTCAGTTACGGAGCAAGTAACTAGTTACAATTCTGCGTAAAAATAACTGTAACGGCGTTATATTTGGTCCCGTTATTTTCCCGTTACATATAGTCAATTGACTACAAATTGCATTTTCCTTAACTAGTAAAAGGAAATTTTCAAATTGATGGCTTTTTGGTAGTAATTTTTTCGACATATTTACCATTCATCTCTGTTATATCGTCGCCGTCCTCACCAACATCAAATTCTAGTCATGATTAGAATCAAGAGTTGGTATTAGATGCACATGCTGCAGGCTTGTAGGGCCACTTGATGGTCGATTGGTGAGGTATTTGGCATATGTGTACGTTCATACTCCATAATCAGTCTTATAACTTAGTTTAAAACTTCATTTGTGTTTCAAATCATTTTTAAACAGATCAATGCTTATTATCCTTGAGACTGAGTCTTTGTGAGATTGGTTGAAAAATACTGAGGGGTGCTCCCGGGCAAACATTTCCCTGAGTCAGTGAGTAAACTAAAGTAAATTTGACAGAAGCTGAATTCATTTAGTATATTTTGTCCTTTAGAGGACATTGTGGTGATAGGTCATCGTGAAAAACGGTTTGGCCCACAGACAGTCAAACACTAGGCTTAATTTGCATGTTTTAATTACTGCCTTTTGAAACTTTACGGCAGGATCCGAGTCCACCCTATCCGAGTCGGAGCCAACTCCGATTCCACATCCCCAGTTCCGAGTCTAGTACGCACCCCTCAAGGTCCAACCGGTTCTGATTCCAGTGGTGTCGATTCCGAGACCAATCTATATATCTGCCAGTGAATATCATATTATACATACGGATGTTTTAATTTTATTGTACATGTCCACCATTAAATTGTGCGCGCTTCCATAGTCTTGCCCCCTCAGAAATTTAGTCGATTGTGTGTGACAATACTTTACATATGTACATTGTGCACAAATAACAATGGAACTTTAACATTTTTAATGTAACTGTAACACTTAGCTCCACTTTAGACCGCGATGTTTTAAAATTTATCGTTAACAAATATAGAGCATCGTATTACCATATTTATACACAAGACGGGTGAAAACTTTATTCACTGCTAAGACACCGCTCTTCCCCTTTAATAGCCTCTAACCTCTTTAAATTAGCCACTATGTGATGGGGTTAAAAAGATTTCCATCCTCGAAAAAGTACTCATGTAACTAAGAAACTTTTGGATCTAACCAAAATTCGTCTTACAAATAGTTTTGTATGCTCCGACACAGTATTCTGATCCTCTGCCGCATGATGAGCGTTAGAGCCCTCTGCCTGGATCCCCAATGAAGATCTGCTGGGATCATGGTCTTTCGTTGGGGGACATTAACCCTCAGACTGGCCGGAACAAATAAGGTGCCGGTCCTCTCATGTGCTCCCTTCTTACTATCTGATTATGCCCCCCCCCCCCCATTTGAGGTACCGAGGCACTGTCTATTCACGTTGAGGTAACTAGTTGCATTTGAAATGTAGCTAGTTACTTTTCAGTCAAAACGGTAACTGTAACTAGTTACTTTTTCAACACCGTAACTAGTAATTGTAACGAGTCACAGTATTATGGAAATAACTGTAACTATAACGAGTTACTGTCAAAGTGTAACGGGAACAACACTGTTGATAGCTTTGCAAAAGATACGAACCATTTGGAATCTGAAGGACTTTACATATTCAAAAAATTGTACTCTTAGGGGAGAAGGGGTGGAAAGGGAGAAGGCCATCGATTCCCTTTGACAACATGTGTACCATTTCTATAAATTAAGACAATTCTGTGATACATCTCAGATCAGAGCCTTGGTAAAGATAGCCCAATTATTATCGTGAAGTGCCATACATTGAACAAAGTTGTCTAGAGAGAGGGGTGCTCCATCCCATTGCTGTGGAATGGAACAGCTTGTCCCGCTCCTATTTGAAAAACCCATGCATTAGATGTCACTGGCATAGGAAGCTGCTTTCAGCTGTGTGGCGGCTTTAGTTGGCCGTCCTGGCCAGTTTTCCATTGAGCTATAGCACTGTTTATTATGGCCTGTTCCTGGAAAGGTTACTGAACTTACGTGCGCGACCATCAATTGGTAGCGCTCATAATTAGCGTAAAATTCATTTCGATTTGAGAGTATCCTCCTGAAACCATCACCTCAGTCCTACCACTCCCTCCCACCCATCACACCATGCCCCGCGGCGCCCTCACCAGAGGGGTTCTCGTGCCGGTGTATATAAACGTACGTTTGGACACCGTGACTATACCTGGTTATCCCTGGAAACTGTATTGCACGAGTTCGCCCGAGAAGTTGCATATTTTAGCCCGGAAATCCCAGGTTTGAGCACGACTGCACCCTCCATCAGTTGATTGTGACCTCGTACTTTTGTGTGCACGTGAATGCATGCATGACGACAGGGGCGGTGATCTGTTAAAATTATGAGGGGAGGGGACACCTGCTTGAATGAACACTTTGCACCTCCGGCCAGGTGTACAGAGGACCACCATAGGTTCCCTGTTGGGGTCCAGGGGCGAAGCCCTTCGAAGCCAAGCAATTTGGTGCATTCTAAAGGACTAGATCATATATTTCTGTTCAAAAGTTATCCCCAGCTGCCATTAATAGGCTAATATGAAAATTATTCATATCGAAAATGTATGTAACAATATTTATTTTTTCTGCATACCTCTAAACACTGGGGGGGGGGACATTGATATTATGTTCCCCCACTAAAAATATTGAAGGGGACATTTCCCCCACCCCCTCCCCCCGTGATCGCCGTCCATGTGTGACGGTATGCTTCTGGTAACAACACTTGGGGAAACTTTAAGCGCCGGCACCCACTTGTTCGAAATCGAAAGTTCAATGAATATGAATATTGAACGAATTGTGACATTTTGCTTTGTTATGTGTCACATTCTTGTCTAGAGATATGCATAGGCCTGTTATGCACGATATCATATCACAAGGTTAGGGTTAAGGAGGAAACATGAAAGTAGCTTAGGGTTGAACGGTCTCGAGACTTCCGTTATGCATGGTATCATGTGAGTATTTGGTGCGATTTGTGTCGTCAGTGTTATTAATCGAAGCCTACAGCTTCGATTGTTGGATTTGCTCAGTTTGTCACGTGAATCAGTGCCTTCTTTAATGGCTCGGCGTAGGATTATTTTCAGTATGATTTTTGTCTATTTGAACACGATCACTACGAACGTATACAGCATTCCAGCTGCAACGCAGTTATTTTGACTTTTTCATGAAGTGGAAATTTTGACCATTTCCCCGATTTCACCGACTTGACCGTGTTGCAATTGGAATAGTCTTCCCATTTGAGACATATAGGAAGTATTGTTTTTGAAGGACGATAAGTCGTTACGCAGTTCTATTAACTTTCTTTTTATACTTGGTTTAATCACTCATAGAATAGTCCCAGACTTGAAAGCCGCTACGCAACCTTACACTAGCACTGACTCAACGACAACACCATCGAAAATCCCCGCTTGTTTAACACGCTGGTCTGCCGCTACAAATCCGTTTTCACGTCTCAGCTTAAGCTTCGCGTGCGTAGATGCCGAAACTGGGTAGAAAAGTTTTACAACTCTCTGTGTGCCTGCTTGGAAGATACGTTTCTCACACAACAGTTAAAAGTCGAGTAAGCGGCAGAACATTTTTGCTCTGAGGTGAGAATGGTAGGCCGTTTGCTACTTTTTATCCGCACATAATATTTATTTGATCGAGACTTGGAATCAAGTGGCACAGTATTGGGCTTTTCTGCTTCGTTTCATACCATTTTCAGTGGCTTTGATCTGTACTTGCCTGCAAGTACGAACCGTCTTGTTAATATTAAGCGGTTGCCAGCCAAGTGGTCCCAGTTTATTACTTTCTATAGGCTAGACGTGAGTCTAGTATAGTATAAATAGTAACAGTATATGCCTCGCCTAGCCTAGACATCAGTGGAACGATTGTTACCTACAATAAGTAAAGTCAAGCCATCACATTTTATCAGAGATTTTACGAAGATCAAGCGAAATGGGATACACTGAAGTGAAGTATGTATATTAAGGAATCTATTAAGGGTGTTTTGACTATGATCAAAGTATGAATAGCTGACCAATCCTGTACTGTACGTAGGCCTAGCGATATCGTTGCTAGGCTAAATCATGTTACTTCGTAATCTTAGCTTGCCTAACAAAAGTGTAACACAAACTAACGTTAGGCCTAGTAACGCTTAACAGTTTTTTACACTCTTACTCTTACCTCGAACTGCAAAAGACTGCCAATCACGTCACATGTTCCAGCAGAACATCCAACACCTCTTCGGATACAACTCTGTGCATAAGATTAATTCTAAACAGTAAATAAATGTGAGACTGATTTTCTGCGATCACAGAAAATCAGTGGCCCAAAACAGGCTAAAGGTTATCACAATACAATTAAAAATAATTTGGATGTCACTCTTGTACTTGTCTCATCTATTTTGTTTTTGAATTGTTAGTCTAAACACACCATTTAAATCAAGGGAACCTACAGTAGGACAAAACTTTCTGACAATTGCTTTTGTTGCTTACACCAAGGATGAATGTTCGCATTTCTTGTGACATGACAAGGAAGACTCAAGAACCCAACCTTTGCAGTCTATGAAGTCTACATTGGGGTCAGAGTTACAGTAGGATAAAGTTAGTTGAGAACCTATAACCCCTTTGCATTGACCTTCATCCAGACTGGTTGGAATATATATATATATATATATATATATATATATATATATATATATATATAGAGAGAGAGAGAGAGAGAGAGAGAGAGAGAGAGAGAGAGACTTGGAACAAAGAAATGTTGCAACATACTGTAGAGGTGTAATTGATTGACCCATGGGTCACGAAACATCATGCAATAGATGCATGAATGCTGGATGTACTGTAGAGATTGTTTTGCAATTGAGTTGATCAATTTCCAAAGTCAGTCATTTCTTTTTCAGAGAAAACAAACACAGGTAATGTGAGAATGTATAGTATAAACATATGAACATGATACTTACACTGAAACATACTGCACACCGCACAGTGTATGTAGGTATCTTGATTACTTGGAACTTGATCTCTGATAGCTCAATGTTCAAAAAAAAAAAAAAAAACACGCAGTGAAAAAAAAATGGAAACATAAAAATTTGGGATGTGTTTGTAGCAAAGCAAAGGACATCTTTCTTCCTTGTTTACAGTAGTTTAAAGGGAATAAGTTGTCACTTCAAACTTGATACCGTTAGGTAAACCTTAATGAGCCACCTCTTAATCATTTTCCTCACAAGCATTGATCATAATGTTTCAGAAAAACAAGGGGTTACTCCACATGAAGGAAGCAGTTCAGTTTACTGTACAATACTACAATAACAGTACATCATTACATGATTTGAAAGAGATACAGTTTTCAGGAATTAGGATTAGAGGGAATGCTAATTCAGTTTGGGACCATATTGCATTTCCCCTTTAAGTACTATAGGTATTGTAAAATTACCCTAGAACCATTGAAACATAATGTAAAGTTTCTAGTTTCATAATATTGTGGACACTTATCCTTATTCAGAACATTACGTTTTATTGTGATTGCATACAGTTCTGCACTTGCTGTTAAATGTACAGTACAATACTTTTACAGGACAGTGTGACATGCTTATACTGTGCCATAGTTGGTTCTCTGCTGTAGGTCAGGAGACATTTTATTTCTCATTTGATAAGGGTAAAGGCATATGTTTCGGGGTGGGGATCCAAGTCCACATGTGCAGTGCTGTTTGGCAAAATATAGGTAATACATGTCATGTCAAGATTTTTGCCAAATATCAGGGTTTCCCCTGGGTTTTAGAGAGTGGGAGGTGGTATTAGTCTATGGGGGTAATATGTGTCCGCTTTGGCACCAGTAGTGAGGGAGAACTTTCAATATTTCTATAGCTAGTACAGTACAGGTGGCAATTATAGCAATTTCTGTGAGGTGGTGGCCAAAAACTGTGACTGAGGTGGGGGCCTCACAAAAATAATGCCAGGGGAAACCCTGTAATATTATTGTTCACTACTTTTACTCCAAGTAGTATGTTCTGGTGTGTGTGTGTAGGTGGGGGGAACAGGGAGGGGTAGAAGAAAGGATGTATGTTTTGAATGCTTGTCGGAATGATTGAAAAAATGAATTGACTTCTTACAGTAGGCACTTTAAAGTAACCAATCTTGTATTGTACTGAAGCCTAAATATGTTGCAAGTGCACTGTATTGTTGTGCCTATTGTATGCAATAGCAGTACAGTAATCATGGCGTTGTCTTAATACATTTCACACATTAGTACTCAATATATATATATATATATATATATATATATATATATATATATATATATATATTATATATATATATATAATATATATATATATGTAGCCAACAGCACTTAAATTATTCATTTTTTACTTTAATATGAATGGGTACAGTTATAATACCTGTGTCAGCTAAAGCCATGAAGCTTGGCAACCGGGAGGTTCGGGGTCAGATCCCCGGCCGGGTGAAGTAAGGTGGGTTTTCATACAAGAGCAATCTACGGTTTTCCCATCTGAACTGACTTTTCAAAAGAAACCAAATTTGATCTAAATTATTTAGTCGGTTAGTCACCCGACGTAAAGTTGTAATTCATAAGCCATATAGGCTTCTCCCATATTTGTGGTCGCTTAGCGTCGTAAAACAACTGCCCCTCAAGTCCTGAATAAGTTGCAAGTTAGGTACCAGTTCTGTATTATAAAGAGTGCCACTGTCAGTCCTGGCTTGGACCAGGGAGTTGCTATTTCACTGGAGATTTGTCTTCAAAAAAATTATGAACCTTGTCCCTAAATCTGCCTCAGGACACGCAATGCTGCCTTTGCAAACTTTTTGAATTTCACCGAGGACAGGCTCTCCGGGGGACCGATTAAAGACAAGGATGTTACCGACAGCTTCAAACGCCCACTATTGGCTGAGATGATTTGAAAACCATTGCTCTGTACAAAAAACGATGACCTAATGGGACTCTCCCTATCTTAATGTCATGCGCAGTAGAAAATAAATGAGGTGTCACTGTTAAAATAAATGTGCAGTAAGTTCAAGCTTGGACCTAAATCTTTCGATGGGTAAGTTCCTTTTCTTTCGGAATTTTTTCTGAGTTTGGTTTTCCTCCCTTTTTTGTGAACCGTATTGATCGTATTATGACAACACTTTACGGTCAAACTGCATTTTTAGGCCCTCAAAGTGTAGTATTTTTCGTGCTTTTCCGCACTGAATCGCATTTTCTGAACGTACTGGGGTAGCTATGTTTGTACACCTACATTTCACGAAGAGAAAAAACGTGGCACCCAGTGACAATTTACCGAAAAGTCGCAGCATGCAGCTTGTATTACACAGCTATGGCTAAGTTGTTGTTTACGCGGAGAGCCAAAGCGCTGCCGAGTACTACCAAGTGTGTGCGGCGTATGCAAATTAGCTATCCCACACGGAGTTTTATTGTATCTAGCTGTATTATGAGTAGTGTTACATTACATGTCGGCAACTTGGTGACTTCAAAGGGATTGTGAAGACAAATCTCCCGTCAAATAGCAACTCCCTGCTTGGACACTGCATGCACAGTGTTTAAGGCTGTCATGGCAGAATGATTCAGTACATGGTGGCGTGGTAAGAACAGTCCGTGTTTGATTGGGGTTTACTCTCTTCGCCAGAGAGTCGAGGGGACTTTGAAAAAAGTATTTTGATATGGGAATGGACCATCGTAATCAGGAAACAGCAGATCACTGCTGCTTTAATGTACATTAAACTTTTTCATACCATACTGTACCTTCCATACAGTCACATGTACGATTTCCTCCAAAAAACTGGATAGCAGCAATTGCTATGCAATATTTTTTTTGCATAGCTGTTCTCCAATATTGATTAGCAATTTCATAATTGCTAAAAAAATGGTGGTTTCACTCTCGTGAGAAATACAAGCACTGTTAAAAGCATGTTCTGGTGACCAAATTTGATGTTTATACAAAAAAAGAGAAAAATTTTCTCTGTTAGGCAGTGAAAACTCCATCTCAATAGCACCTTGCATTTGGAAGATACCGATTTTTGAAGAAATGCTACATTTTCAGCATCCGCATTGCATGATGAGAAATCTGTGATGTCATCTGGGCAAATTGATTAGATGTAGCTTTTGCATTTCTTTGTAATGTTGATATCTCTACACTGAATATTTCATAACTTTTTTCGCTGTCCTGTAAGTATGGAACAGGTTTACACTATATCTACACGGAAAAACATCTAAACATTCCAACGGTATCAAATTTCAAGGGCAACCAAGGTATCCAATTATAAAGAATAACAAAAGGAATCTGAGGCAATTTGCCCACTTGGAATCATGTTCTGTGACCTTGAGGAAACCTGGAGGTATTTCTTATTAAAAGTAACCAATCTTTAAGAAGGGATATCTTGAGTTAGGAATGGAGTTTTGGTATGGGGTTTGAATGACATGTAACGATTTTTTTTAACTTTCACGTAAGCCCCCTACAAAATGCCACCAGACAATACCTTTAATGCAGGGTTGATGCTAAGCAATCCCGGGTTTCCCCATGCAGGTAATAACAGACTGTGGGTTGTGTATGGCCTTATCATGCCTTGCGATTCTTAGCGTACAGTTGAGGAACAGGCTGTGACTTATTTCGAAAAAAGTGCTCCAAAAATTTTCAGAAGATCTATTAACTTATAATTATTCAAAATTCAGGAGGTATACAGACACGAGAATGATATTGTTAGAGAACCGAAAATGTTCTCTCTTAGGGAATATGAATTTTGTATGATACAAGGTAAACCAGTCAGTTTTTATAACAATGTAAAAAAAAAAATTCAAGAAGTCTTAGTGATCACAGAACTTCACAGTGGACAGCTCATTGTGTGTGACTCATAAATGATTGGCTGGGAGAGAGGGAATGTGGTTATGTAGACGTATGTTCTGACTGAATTTTTTGAGTGTTTAACCCTTCATTAGGGTTAACCCTTAACCCTAATGAAGGCTACTATTGTTGGTGATTCTGATCACCGGGATTGAGTTTTGTGAATGTGATCTCAAATCGGACTAGAATTTTACGTAATAATGTGTGACATAGTCCTGAAAAGGTCTTGCAGTTCCTTCATTTTGAATCTCATTTCACGATGCAATACCGGGGAAATAGAACACTGCATACAGTACATATTAATGCAGTACATACTGTAGTAGAGTAGTATTACGAACATATACAATACTGTAACGGTGAAAACCAGTTACTCCAAGTTATCTTTGAAAACAGCTCTTTCATTTGCAGTGAAAAAATCCCATTCATTTCACTTAGAAGTATTTTTATGATGGTTTCCTTGATGCACTTAAAATTAATTCTGCATGAATGTCACATTGTTAAAAATGCCATTCATGAAATAGGATACCAAGGTAATGTATACTGTACAAAGTCAAACTGGGAGTGACTTCTTTTACTCTTTTAATAAGTACACTGTATAGAACTAAAAGGCAATAGGCAGTTGCCCCAAAATTTACTTTAAAAAATCAGCAAACTCTTGCAAATCTCCTCAGCTTATTGCATAACAAGCACCTCTGAAGAAGTTTTGAACATAATTATAAGTAAAAGAAGGAGAAAATATCCTTGAATTTCATAATTTACTAACAAAAACATTGTCACATGATCAAAATAGGCCATTCATGAACTAGCGTGAAGGGGCATGCTAACTCTGATTAGAGTGACTGCATTTTCCCTTTAAATTTTAAAATGTTCAGACAGTATTTTTCCAGTCTGGACAATTCAAAGCTACTGTAAGCAATTACTGTATAATAATGTGTCTGAAAACCTGCCATGATACAGGTTTTGTTAACCTGCCATACAGGTTTTGTTCATTATGTCTCAAATGTTAAAGCCTATGCAATCTGCATTAAATATACTCTGAGGTATGTGTAACTGGATGCCACGCCTTCAGCATTTGTATGTGTTCTGTACACACACTGACACACAGTACTGTGTCATGTTCAATGGAAGTTGCTATCGATGACTGTATAAAGCAGATGTCTGTGCTGCTGGGATTTTCCAATTATGTATTTTTACCACATGGACCTTTGTGAGATGTTTACATAGTGCTTGAGTCTGGCAGAGTTATTAAGCTGTTTTTTGTTTCTGTAAGTCACATTGAGTTGGTATTGATGACTGTATAAAACAGATCTCTGTGCTGCTGGGATTTTCCGGTGATCAATGTATTTTTACCACATGGAAGTTTGAGAGATGTTAATAGTGCTTGAGTCTGGCAGAGTTAAGCTGATTTTTTTTTTTTTTGTTGGGGAGGGGGGTCACATTTCAGTTAATCAGACTTTTTCTAGAACTGGCTGAAGTGGGGATATGCAAGTCATGAAAGTAAGAGAAAGCAAGTAACTTATGCAATAATTAGCCTTTGATGGTGTTGCTTTAGATGTTTTTGCTTATTCAAAAATTTTAAGTTGGCAACCTTTGTAGGAGTAGACTAAACTTAAGAATTGTCACACCCAGTGTGGTATTGCAATCTTGCTATTTACACCTACATATTCTGCAGTGCACAGTAACATTCACTGTACAGTGTGCAGCAGACCAGTGGCGTAGCTAGATATTTTTTGTGGGGGGGGGGGGGGCAAAAGCAAAAAATTTCCGCCAGACTATTATCTGGAGACCTTTTTTTTGCTTTCCGGGCAATTTGGGACCGACTTGATTTTCACGTTGACATTTCGATGTGTAATTCTGTTATAAAACATAGCAAGTGTTGGAAGTGTTTCAAATGAATTGATTTTAATTTATTTCCAACAGAGACTAGAAATTTCCGACAGAGAGGCCTTCGGAGGCTTTGTGGGGGGGGGGGCGACCACCCCCTGACCCCCTCTAGCCTACGCCACTGCAGCAGACTGCAAAGCACAGGACAATAAATAATTACTTACTGTAGTGTACAGTGCCTGTACTGTGTAATGCTTCATTAAGGTGGTAGTAAAGTATTCTCCAAAATGTATTGATTGCAGTGATTAATTTGTCCATCAAGTGGTGCATTTTGATGGTATGTAATTGAGACAATAGGTTATTGTTTTGTAAGTGTCCTTTAATTTCTTGTCATGTATTGTTACAGAATATCTCAAAGCCATTGAGCTTTTATATTTCATAGGCTAGGGTGGGGTAGCTACCGCCAAAATTGGTTTCTACCAGGCGTGGCGCCACGGGGGGGGGGGGGCAGGGCAGGCATTTGCCGCCCCCATGATTTTTCAACCCCCAAAATAACATCGTCTAAAAACATTTTAAGACATAATTTTGTAGAGGGTGGGTTGAGGTGTTACAATATGTCACACATCTATCACAATATTAGTTAAATTGTTCGTTACAAAATACCTCATGCCAAGATGATTCCACAGAACTGACAGTCGTGAGAGTTGGCAATGAACAGGGAAAGTTTGGCAACGAATTGGGAGATATGCCCTTCAATGCCACTTTATTTTATGGACTTTCTCAAGGTTGACTGGTAGTGGCTGTATTATGACACAGGGTTTTCTTCAAAAGTACACATTTGTCAATGATATTATTCTAAAAATCAGATTCTATGGAAAATTTATACCTTCCTCAATGTGATTTTTGTCAAATTTAAGCCCCCAGAACGTTAAAAATGATAGAAGAAAAGGCAGCAATAAATCACAATAGCTTGACAGCTGAGCGACAGCTGTTCGACAGCTATTACACTTACTCCCTGCCGTCAAGAGAGTTAACACGACAGAATTCTGTGGTTAGCAACAACTTGGTAAATAAAATGGTATATTTGTATAAAACGATCTGTAAGGTCAATAAAACTCAGTCAAGTGAGGGAGTGGGTGCAGCTAGGGAACACCTCGTTTATGAGCTCTGCTTTATGACTAGATAGATTTTAGGATGACGGGTATTTTATGGGATTGTACGACTGTGTCTTCTGTGGGATCAACTTCTCATGCTGAGACTTGCAATCCCCGCACGGATAACGTTTTCTGTTTTCTCCATTGTTTACGTGAAGGCAGGTTAAGTATTACATAAACACTGAGGCCATTATACATAACGCGCAAACAAAAAGAGCATAAGAACCGAGAGTAAAGCAAACACAATACAGAAGTATACCCAAACGCCAAGTTATTGTGTGACCTTACACATATGGTGTCACAGAGCAAAACGTCCTCCCTCTCTTGGAGAAAAGGTGCGTATCATTGCAAGTTACACCAAAAAAATACAGACAGCTAATTTGTGCATCAGGGGATACGCCTGATCCATGAATGTCTGTCTGACCAAAACCCCAACCCTACCCGTAACTCGGAATATATTTTCATCCGGGGGAATCTTCGGTCTTTAGTGAACCTTCGACCAAGTGAATCTTTCTTCTATCGGTATTCCCCCCTGTCCGGATTATGTAATGTTTGGCAATCTCAAACATTTACCGTCTCTCCATTCCCAGCATGTGACCATTTAAAGTTTAGAACGTAAACATATATATTGGGGGTATCATGAGTCAATCACTTAACGAACATTTTGACAATAAAAATATAAAAACATTTAATAAAATGAATTAAACTTTGAAGTAATATTATATGTCTCCCTTATTGCATAAGCGTAGGAAGCGAGGGGCTGGAGGCTAAAGCCCCAAGTCAAAATCTGGGGGTTAAAGTATGCTTCTGCCCCCAATATCCAAGGCCAAAAACCCATTATTTGTCTCTTTAGTAAAAAAAAAAATGTAAAAAATTTGCAGTAATTTTCCTTAAATTTGCCCAAAATGTTGCACCAAATTGCATCTGAGAACCCTCAAATACCAAAAGATTTTCCAAAGGGTAGGGGGACACCCCTCCCCTTAGACCCCTCCCCAGGACAGCGATCCGAAACAAGGTTCAGCCCCACAGTCTCGAAAAAGCTACCTACGCCTATGCCTTATTGTGCTTTATTTTGGTGTTGTCTCGACTGAGTAATCCATAGAAAACGAATTTTAAATACTGTAGTAGGTGCATGGCCGTACACAACACAATCTTTACTGTATGAAGAAATCTTGAGAGGAAAAAGAAACAGGGCGATACCACATGGGGCAGGGAGCAACCGCCTCCTATCATTTTCAAGAACAGGGGAAAGAAAGAAGGAACAGAACAGGAAAAAAGAAAAGGAGAAAACGAAAGAGAAGAAGGTGAAGCGAAGGAGAAAGGAGGAGGGAGGGGCAGGCATATATTTGATCCATATAATTGGTCCAGAGCTTCCAGAAGGCCCTATTCCGGTGTCTGCCAGCCTTTAGATACCTTGTATAATGCACATATGAAGCAACGAAAATATTCGTAATAGTTCGTGTTTCTGTCGACTCAACGCACGTATTTTTGAGTGAAAACATACCCATACATAAAAGAGGGTGGCTTCAGGAGGTTTGTTGACTACATACCCTTCTCTTAGACAACAAAGGCTACTGACCTGTTTCACTAAACCAAAACTTAAAATTTAATAAATTATTAACACTTTTCAGCCATATATGATCAGCTCAAAAAATACCAAAAGCATCACCATTTTGCATCTAAGCAATCTTAAATTGATTAAAATTTCTCAAAGGAGAGGGGACACCCCTCCCCTTTGACCTATCCCCAGAAAAGCATCTTTCCCCCAAGCAAAAATTAAAATTCAATAAATTATGAACACTTTCTTACATATATGATCAGTTCAAAAAATATACCAAAGATATCACCATTTTGCATCTAAGCAACCTTAAATTAATACAAAATTTCTTAAAGGGGAGGGGGCACCCCTCCCCAGACAAGCATCTTTCCCAAAACAAAAATTAAAATTACTAAATTATAAACTTTCCAGCCATATATGATCAGTTCAAAATATGTTCCAAAGACATCATCATTTTGCATCTAAGCAACCTTAAATTAACAAAAAATTTACCAGTGAGGAGGGGGAATCCTCTCCTTAGACTCCTCCCCCAGGACGGCGATCACTCATCTTACGCTTTGCCCCCCCCCCCATCGAAATACCCTGGCGCCGCCCCTGATTTCTACCCTACCATGAGATACAGAAGTACTTAAAAATTGGGTTTGCAAGTACTGAATTTTGATTTTATTCACCTCCTCCCTTTTGACTCGCCCCTTGGCCAGCTCCCCTCCACCCCCCAAAGGCTTGAAACCCTGATACTATTCACACCGTACAATATGTAGCTATGGTAAGAAAGATTGCTAACAGCAGTGTGTGAAACTTATCCTTTCTTCAGCTAACATGCAACCACAAAGATTTACATGCTTTTATCAGCTTTTGCCCGTAATGATCGAGCCCGCAGAACCTGGAAGTTACCATAAAATTTACTAATGTATGGTACTGTACAAGCCACTTTAGTGTGATTTTTCACTGAGTGCCCTTTAATTTTTAAAGGTTTGGTGAAATGGAAATGCACATACAATACCCTGTAGCTTATCAGAAAATTCTGTCCACTATAACACTTTCCTGTTTACAATTAGATTTTGAAAAAGTGGGTCGCAAAATGTCCTACAGTAGATAGCAGGTACTGTACGAACTACCTAGGACTTCCTTGGTTATACCAGTAAATCACATGAAGGCTTGCGTACAGTGCAAACTGACATGGAAATATACTGTAGGTCGTATACATGGGCTGTGCAGTTTGATGCTAGGGAAGAGTGGGTGTTTTCCTCAGCAACTCTTTGGGATAACGCAACATTCTCTTTCACATGTTGGCCTGACCTTGATGTCTTTGCAGGGGGGGTGGGCTGCCTATCAAAGGCGGTAGGGTGGGTTCATGTGTGGATGGACCATGCATGACTACGTCACTGCCCCCTTCAAGTCGCTGCTGGGGTTAGTGTGTTTGAATGACCTATCATCTCTTTAGATAAATTAATTATCATGGCCGATTATCGCACAAAAATTCGGCGTAAATAATCGGCCATCCTGGTATAAAATTTTGTCCGCTTCTAAACCTGATTAGCACCACACACCCACCGGATTATTTTGAAAAACTAGAAACGGGAACTAAAAGTACAACACTCGCAAAAGTTCTGCAAAAACTTTTTAAGTCCCCAAAACAGACATTTTTAAGTTCCTGCCCAAAATATCAGCATTCATACTCACAAACCTTGCAAAATTTAAAGCTCTCCAAATGACAGCGATCATCGTAAATGTTGCCGTAACTTCTAGTACAGCACAGCCAAAGGTGGTGTTCCCCCCCCCAAAGCGGACCCAACATAGTATTCACCTAGCAAGGCATGTGCAGTGATTATCAGATCCATGACTCGCACATCTGTAATAAAAAATTGTACAAAAGGAAAGACAACGGAATGACTTCGCACGTAGCATTTTTTTGAAGCTTCATCAGCAAGGGCTAACCTATGATCATTTGATACGCACGTACAGTAGCATTGTAGCAACTAGAAAATTTGGAAAACCTACGAAGGCTCCATTATCCGCCATAAATTCTGCCGACTTCCCCCCCACATTCCTCTTCGTTAAGTTTTTAATTAATCTGTGACAGAACACATGGGTGATGGGCTCTCACATTTAATTGCCTTACAGGGAACAAACGGAATACAAGTAACGGCGCGGCGATTAAACTTAACTCAGGGAAGTTTCTTGCGAAGTTAAAAGTTTAACCAATAGCGAAAGTATAAAAGCTATACCGCAATACAGTGTGTAATTACATAATGCAAGGCTAGTGCATTGTGGCCGCGCGATTTTAATTACATGGCAAGTGGTGGGGGGCTGATCATGCAACTAAAGCCCACATTGGCCTCCTGATTGTCGATGAAACGAAAGGGAAATCGACATTAAATTCAAGCTGGAAACACCGGCAACCGCGTGTTTTGTTTCGAGTACGGGAATTTATCGGGAAT